>JAMKCH010041138.1:0-90689 GCA_023653785.1 Ophioderma brevispina | reverse complement strand
GTTCAGTGTAACAAGATAGTCATCAGGGTCTGTGATTGAATAGTCTGGCCGGTATGTTTTCCCTCCAATGGGATTACAGATGACATATGAGCTTGTTGGGAGCACAGATGTCATAAATAGAGGATAGCAAGGCTTTTATCTGAAGTCAGTGATGGGACTGTTGATGGAAGTGAAATTGTGTGTGGATCAATTTGGGAGACTACGACTCTACGGTTGTGACGGAAAATAAGCTTGTTCTTTGGACCAAAGTAGGCCGAGAGACTGACCGGTCTTTAGCAAAGAAAGCAATGGATTTTTTTTTAAATAGTCTTGGCTGACAATAAAAAGCACCAAGTAGGGTCTTAAAGGCGGACTCAGAGGATTTTCAAATATATTTTTTGTGAGTAGTAATTTAAAAAAAAAGCCAACCAAAACTAGAAGAGCCATCTAAAATTCAGAAGTTTGAGATGAATCAGATTTTTCGTTTTGATGAAGTAAACATTTATGTATAGTATAAACCTACCATAAGATACTGTGTATAACAAAAATTCCGGATCCAGAATTTTGTTATGAAGTTGGGATTTTTTTAAATGAAGGATGTCGATTTGAGCTTAGCTATTTCACACAGTGATTAGTAGGCGGACAAGCATTAAGTTTATGCAAAAACATGATTAGAAAATTGAGGGTGCCACGCTTGGGAAATCAGAGCTATTCTTCTCCTAGTGGTATTCTCAAAGGGAGTCCAACTTTAGCTCCAGGTTTAAACCAAAGTTAGTCCTTCAATGGACCTTTTTCCCTTATAACATACTCTGAAATTATGGTTTCATACTCCATATTCAGATTTTACAACACAGATATAAATTACCTGGAAAAAAATAATTTTCAAATTTGACATCTAGAAAATTTTCTCTGACTTCATGCCAAGTCTGGAAATATTATATGTAAGATACATGTAGAGTTTCATCTATGAATAATCATAACAAACTTTAGTACTAGCCGAAATGAGATGTTTGAATGTTTTATTATATTAGATTCTACCTGTTTTTTTGTTACTTTCCTTGTCCTATATATAAGCCTACGAAACATTCTCAAATCATAACAAGTCTAACCAGCACTTGGAGGAAATTCTGGCTCTTTGATTGCTGATTAGTGCTGGTTTAACAAAAATTGGCCATTGCTGATAACTGCCTATGTGACATTTACCCTTAAGAAGCATGCTTCAAATTACAATTTTAGAATTACATGCACTAGTGCATGTAACTTGTGTAAAAGTTACATTACATACACAGGCTAATGTAAACATGTGAATACTGATATTCAAATACATAACAAGATTTACCTGGCCTTTTTAGTGCTGTGTCCCACCCCCTTAAAATCTAACCGAGTCGTTATACGTCCCTGTTAACCAAGGTCCAGGGACCACCGTTCGTCCACAAGTGTCATCTCCTGATTTTAATCCTCCTTGTACATACTCTGGCTAAAAGAAATAACTTCTTTTTGTAACACCCTGAATGTATTGGAGCATTCCTCAATTTTTTTCCCCACAAGTCATTTTCTAATGCTGCCTGATGCTATGTCTACCTTTTGTATGTCATGAGACAGAAGCACTAATCTTCTCTAAACCACAGCTATCGGCTTGGGAATACACAGTGCTACCAAGCAGAATTCCACAAGCATATTTTGTTTAAATGACTAATTAATATCAAAAATATAACCAGTGATCTGGAAAACTAGAGAGAAATAAGTATATTTTTGGGTTAATACTAGTCCACTGGGTCGTGAGAGCTACCGCTAAATTGGTTTACTGGAGAATAAAAGTAGAGGATTTTTTGTTCTGCCTCAGTACCAATGTGATGTCCTTTTATGGACAGGTCTGATTATTTTAGAATGGTGGATCCAGATACAGAGATCTAAGATCAAAATGTTTCATTCACACAAGATAACACATTACTACTCATCAGAGTTTCCGCGAGGTTCGGGGGAAGATGCATGCATCTTCCCTCGCCTTTCACCAATAAGTCTGTCAATTTTGATCCTGGAAGGGTCTTGTTTTAAGGAGTTTTTTATGGGAATTGGGTTCATTGGTCCATACCTGTTCGTGCATGTTTTTCTGGGTACCCCGGTTTCCATATGCATCCAAAATTGAGTTTCTTGCATAAATCTGTTCTGGTAAAGCATTTTTTCTGATGTGGCGATGGCTGCCACATCATGTCATGCCATGTCATGAGTATGATGACGTGAGTGTGGCAACAGGCATGCATTAATAAAAATAACAAACTTTGGTATTTTTAACAGTTTTATCAGTTGGACCCATTTAGAACTGTTTTGGCAAGTCTGTTTTTTTTTAGATAGCTTACCAAATGACCTGCAGTCCATTGGTAAGCCATAAATACAGACATGAGAATCCACTTTTGAGAAAAAATACCTGAAAAATAGCATGGAAAATGACCAAAATGGCCGAAAACTGGACTGAAAGTGAAAATACGTAAAATTCTGAAAAATTGTGAAAATGACCAAAATAGAATTGCACAAATCTGAACAAAAAAAAATCCTGAATTTGGGCGAAAGTCTGAAAATTCCAATATGACTTCAAAAACCACTGATCTAAGACTAGGCTTGTTTGGACTCATTTCAATGCATATTTCATGCTGATTCTGTATGTGGTCAAGATAGTGCATATAAACGCTGATATTTAACACACAAACACACAGATGCACAGACAGACAGACAGAAAAAGCTGACACACAGAATTTGGATTAGTATGTGCCTCCTGCAAATCCCTGCGGGGGACTCAACAAGCTTTAGGTTGTGTATCATTCATGTGAACAACCTAGAGGAATTTCACTTGTAGAGAGAGAATACCCATCAGAAAGATTCCCAAAGAGCCCCAACTTACGTTGCACCAATTGTCTTGAGTTTAAGAAACTGCGGCGTGAATTGATATCTTACGAAGCGGCCTGCGTTGGGGTCCACGTCTTCTGTTTCACCTTCTACATCGTCGTCATCTTCTGAAAGCGAAGGGAAGGCAAGAAAAAAAAAGCAGTGGAAATTGGTTATTAAATACAGCGATCTATCTTGATATGATATATTTAGAGTTTTGGAATGTGAGGTGTATGTGTTATTGAATCGTAAAGGGGCCTGGCAAAACATTGACTCAAGGAGTGTGTAACTAGAGGAGAAAAATATGCATGTTATTTAGAAAGGGTAGAGAATAGTCTAGCTACTGACACAAACAGTATACAAAGCCTGGCAGGTGGGGGGCAGTGGCGTAACAGGCAGGGGGGCAGGTTGCCCCCCTGACGACTTTGGCCGGGAAAAAATTTGCAAAAATCATGCTAAATCATCCGTTTTTTAGCCCTCTGACCGGGAAAAATTGGCCTTTTGACCCCCCTGAGAGTGAGAGGGAGGAAAAATTTCCCAAGACTGCGAAATTTGCCCCCTCAGAGCAGGCAGGCCTGTTACGCCACTGGGGGGGGGGGGCAACAAACCCACACAAACCACACAAGCCTGACCTTAGTTGGCTTGTTATAGGCTCAAATTTTCCACTAATCCCAAGTTTCTCTCCAAAAAGAACTTCCTAAGTCACTAATCTTAATTTTCACGATACTTTCAGGTTCAGTGTTTGCTTGGATTACCAGAGGTTTCATCTTGACTTGCATAATCCATACTAATTTTTTGAAGTATCATACTACATTCAAATTCTATGGCTCCTGAGTGATAGCCTCATCCTCAGGATACTTCCCTTTTAACACCACATGTTAAAATATTTGTGTCTCTTTCTCTTTTACCCAGATGTCAAAAACAAGTACAACACAGTTTATAATACAAAAGAATACTTAACTGTATCTGCAAAATAGTAATTCCCCCAACCTATCGATAATTTTTCTCACTTCATCACTCACATGCGTCATAACATGTTCATGGTCTAAACAACAGGAATAAAATTATCATTTTCTTTTTGAAGAATTGTAAAAAAATCCAAGTTCCCAAAAACTAAAATGTAGTCCTGATAAAACATATGCACTGGTCTTGGTTCTGTCTTGGGATACCACATGCACATATTTTAGTATCATGGAAATCTTGTTTATTCCCATGCATTGTGAAATCTACAAGCAGGTAAAAGCACTTGAACATTTGTACGTAAACTTGTGCACACTGCATGCATGCATGCATGCATGCACTCAGTTGATTGACAAGGCATTTGTATGTTTTCAGATTTTGTCATATTTGATTGAACATTGGCTTATTTCCTTCCTCGGTGAGTAACGATCCATAAATTGGCCTTCCAACCAGAGCGGAGAAACTGGGACTGCTGCCCCTACACTGTCATTCATTGGAAATTCACAACAAGGCGCCAGTTATGAGCCTCGTAAATCAGCTTAACTATATTATGGTTAATACTTTAAAATGCACTTTACTGGCAATTTGTGATGTGACCTATAAGATCTGTAAAATTTTTGCTAGAAGACCTGTGCCATTACTAATGTTGTTGTTGTCAACAGTGGTGTTTTTGAAAGTAGATCTCAAATTGATTTTAAAAGTAATGATGATAATGATGACTTGATGGTGCGAAATCAGACTGAGATGAGATGATGACATGATGGGATTATGATGATTGTGATGGTTGCTAGTGCTAGTGATGGTGGTGATGGCAGCGATGATGGTTGTCATGGTGATGGTGGTCATGGTGAGATTGTGGTCATGGTGGGGTGGTGTCGCCGCTTCCGCCAGCAGTATGCGGTTTTACTGGTGCGACCATCATATCTCGCGCTCATTTCAACTGCACGGAGGTAGGGAATGGAGTATCCTACACAAATATTGATCTCCCACAAAAACTGTGGTCTATGTAACAAATCTAACCAATTAGCTCTTGCCAATCGACGACAAGACTATAGCTTGTTCAGACGAGGCTCTAAACTTAAAGTTTACGTCGTTTTTTTAATTTTCGAAGTTTAACTTGTAGTTAGTGCCCTGGCGAATGCACTCGTGGTTTAGTCAACTTTAATTTACCTCGAATTTTACCATAAAGCTTTCTTATGGTTTAGTCGTGGTTAGCGCGCTACCCCCTGTTGAGCGTCATAGTTTACGAAACTTAACGGCCGTGTGGACAGGCTTATCAACAAGCTCGAAGTTTAGTGTGACCTCGCCATGACATAGGTGGGTCGCGATCGCCATTATATTTATCATAGCGACGGACTATACGTGTGTGTTAGTACACTCAGACTGACAGTTAAAAAAAAGATAAATTTTAATTACATTTTATAATAATAATCGTGCACTGACCGTACAATCTGACGAAGCATAAATAGGCCAACATACATTATAGTGATCTGGCCGTTTCATGAGTCTATAGCAAGCTACAGCGTCCTATTTGAGGAAGGTTGGAAAATATTTTATTTAATTCCCCATCCAATTTTCATCGGCTCTCGCTACTAGTACTAGTACTACAGTAGTACTAAAATGTGGCTGCCATTTTGTGCAAGTGAAGATGATGCACATGGGCCAAAAAGACCGGCAGCAGTTACGATGATCCCAATTGGTTAAGAATTACAATCAAGGTAACTAATTGATTTTTTAGCCAATCGCTAGACTCGGCAGTAGCAACGAAAGTCGATAGAAAGCGCGATAGAAGTGGTTGAATTTCATGAGAACATTGTTTATTATGAATATTTATAAGACAAACAGTGATTGACCAGTCATGATGTCACCAAAATGGCGATTTTGCCGAATGTTTTTCCTGCGCGACTTACCACCGATTATGTATGTATTCAAATGGGATTTTTTAAACGTTTTACATACACAAAAAATGATAAATATGTAGAGAATCAGGGGGTGCTGTTAATAACGCTCTTGATTGTGGGTTTAGCACCACCGGTATATGAGATCATAATGGTCTGCTCTCGCTTGCTTTCGAACAGCTTCGAAGGGCCGTGCCTGTGTTGTTTACGCTAGTTCGCAATGCAACCCTAAATATACGAACAAAACAGACGCATGTATAGGCCTACTCTTATCGGAATATACACCCATTTGAACATCATCACTGTAGAAGTTAGTTTACGCCTACCATTCGCCATGATTTCTGTTTCGCGGGGTATTTTTGGACCTCTGCAGTGGGTCACCGGTAGTAGCACGCTATATTCCGGTTCTTATCAACAAGTACGCAAAATACTCGTTGATTAACTTTTCAAGTTGTCCATGATAAAACCCGTGTGGACGTCTGTCGAAGTTAACGGATTAAAATTTTATTATCGATGTTAGGTTATCATCGATGATTACGCTCCGTCTGAACATACCTTATATTTAATAGATGGACAATGTCTATAACCAACACAGCACAATTCATGACATCAAAATGTAGATTGCTACATACTAATTAATGTTCACAGTAAAACATCATTTTATATACCAGGAGGCCTGTGTGTCGATTTATTAATTCTGTGCTATTGCTTGTGGCAAGGATTTTCAACTGATAAATCTTGATTAATTTTAAAGCAGGGTATATACATGTATGCGATGGTCTATCTTCAGAACTAGAATTGTCACCTGCACTGTCCATATTGTTTTTATTTAGTTTTGAGTTTTGGAATGTGAGGTGTATGTGTTATGCATCGTAAAGGGGCATGGCAAAACATGACCCTCAAGGAGTGTGTAACTGAGGAGAAAAATATGCATGTTATTTAGAAAGGTGTAGAGAATAGTTAGCTACTGACACAAACAAACAGTTTACAAAAGCCTGGCAGGTGGGGGGCAGTGGCGTAACAGGCAGGGGGGCAGGTTGCCCCCCTGACGACTTTGGGCCGGGAAAAAAAATTTGCAAAAATTCATGCTAAATCATCCGTTTTTTTTTAGCCCTCTGACCGGGAAAAAATTGGGCCTTTGACCCCCTGAGAGTGAGGAGGGAGGAAAATTTCCCAAGACTGCGAAATTTGCTGCCCCTCAGAGCGGGCATGCCTGTTACGCCACTGGGGGGGGGGGGGAACAAAACCCACACAAAACACACATAGCCTGACGGTAGTGGCTTGGTATAGGCTCAAATTTTCCACTAATCCCAAGTTTCTCTCCAAAAAGAAACTTTCCTAAGTCAACTAACTCTTAATTTTCACGATTACTTTCAGGTTAGTGTTTGCTTGTATTACCAGAGGTTACATCTTGACTTGCAGTATCGATACTTAATTTTTGAAGTATCATACTACATTCAAATTCTAGGCCCTGAGGTGATCGCCTCATCCTATGACCTTCCAAGTTTTACAACAAATGGTTAAATATTTGGTCTCTTTTCTCTTTTACCAGATGTCAAAAACAAGTACAAACACGTATTATACAAAAAGAAAATACGTAAAACTTTATCTGCAAAATAGAATTCCCCCAACCTATCGGATAATTTTTCTTCATCAGAATCATCATGCGGCACATACATGTTCATGGTCTAAAAACAGGAATAAAATTATCATTTTCTTTTTGTTTTTAGAATTGTAAACAAAAATACAAGTTCCTCAAAACTAAAATGTAGTTCTTGAGTAAAACATTATGCACTGGTTCTTGGTCGTGGCTTGGGATAAAACATGCACTTATTTTAGTATGGAAATCTTGTTTTATGTCCAATGCATTTGAAATCTACAGAGCAATGGTTTAAGGTTAAAAAGCACTTGAACATTTGTACGTAAACTTGTGCACACTGCATGCATGCATGCACGCAGTTGATTTGACAAGGATTGTATGTGCAGATGTGTCAAATTTGATGGAACAATGGCTTATTTCCTCGGTGAGTAACGATCCCATAAATTGGCCTTCCAACACCAGAGCGGATAAACTGTGACGCCAGGCCCCTACATGATGTACCATGGGGAAGGGAAAAATAACAACAAGCCGCCAGTTGAGCCCGTCGTAAATCAGTTAACTATATTATGGTTATACTTTAAAATGCACTTACTGGCAATTGTGTTATGTGACTCTATTAAAGATCTATAAATGTTTTTGTAGACCTGTGCCATTATGTGTGGTTGCAAACAGTGTTGTTTTGAGAGTAGATATCAAAATGATTTAAAGATAATGATGATAATGTGAAGTATGGTGGAACTCCAAGAAATGAGATGAAGATGGAGATGATGAAATGATGGTAATGATGGTGATGTGATGGGGATAGTGCTAGTGTATGTGGGTGATGGCGATGATGATGGTAATGTCGATGGTGGTCATGGTGATGGTGGTAATGGGGTGGTGGTGTCGCTTTCGCCAGCACGTGCGGTTACTGGTGCGACATTCATATCTCGCGTTCATGCAATGAACGGAGGTAGGGAAATGGAGGGTATACAACACAAATATTGAGCTCCCTAAAAAAAATGCTGGTTATGTAACACAATATAAGCCAATAGCTCTTGCACCAATCGACGACAAGACTATATTTAATAGATGTGACATGTTCTATAAACCAAACACAGCACAATCATGCATCAAAATGTAGGCCTGCTACATATACTATGTCACAGTAAAACATCCATTTTATATACCAAGGAGGCCTGTGTGTAGACTATTAATTCTGTGCTATTGCTTGTGGCAAGGATTTTACAACTGATAAATCTTGATTATTTTAAAGCAGGGTATATACATGTATGCGATGGTCTATCTTCAGAACTAGAATTGTCACCTGCACTGTCCATATTGTTTTTATTTTTTTTTTTCTGGGGAAGAGGTTGTAAACCCAATGTCAATGTTTTTTGGGTTCTGCAGAAGAAATCCTGCTTCGTTACCGAGTTACTTTCCTTCAGGCGACGGAAAAAACCCGTTTTTACGGGCTCAACCGGACCCTGTGATATTTCCGGTTTTGCAGATATTTTTTTTAGGGTTTTTCCATGAATCATTGTAAAATTAGCCCCTGTTTTAGCCCAAATTTATAAGTTTTTGCTAATTTTAAAA
Organism: Ophioderma brevispina; assembly: GCA_023653785.1. Taxonomy (NCBI): domain Eukaryota; kingdom Metazoa; phylum Echinodermata; class Ophiuroidea; order Amphilepidida; family Ophiodermatidae; genus Ophioderma; species Ophioderma brevispina. The sequence continues at coordinate 81,797 of JAMKCH010041138.1, read as the reverse complement.
GAAAAATTTTGAATTTTTAAAATTTTTTCTCCGATTTTTATTTAGATTATAGGCCTACTTTAGGCAATTTTGACCTCCAAAAAAAGAAAACAAAATAAAAAAATAGAAACAAAATGCCTGCCCCTGGCCCCTGACCATCTGACCCACTTGAAAGGTCCAATACACCGAAAACAGGTTTTTTTGTCACTCTTTTTGAATATATTTGTGATATTTACCTTATAGTAGCTCATGGGGTTTTGTATGCAATATAATAGTCCAGAGCTAAACTCTTCAGGAATCCACTAATGGAAGTTCCAGGAAAAATATTGTTTTTTTTTTTTTTTTTCGTGGTAACATAATTCCCAATGACGCCGAAAATGCTGAAATGCCACGCCCCTTTTTGGGGGGTCACGCCCTTTTGAGCGCAGTACTACTGACTGATCTACAGAACCGTTGGATCTAGGAGGTTGAGAGACACTCAATAAATGTGCGGATAGCCAATTATGGAGGGGGTCAGTAATATTTTTGTATCCAAAAGTCAAAGATTTTAAGAAATTGTCAAAAAATGATTTCACAATATCGACGCACTATTACACTTATGAGGAATTCATAAGGTTTTCATGCCAAAATAGGAAGGGGGTTCACCATAAACCCTGGATTTTGCTCTAACTCTCCTCCGGGATAATTTTTGGGGTAGGTAAGGGTAGATCACAAAAAGAAAATTAATATTCCTTTCCGTTCTCAAATGGCATCCCGTCAAAATGTTGTAAATTTGAGCAAAATGGGATATTAGTTGAAAACCGTTGCATTTGTAAGTGCTGTTATCACAGTGTATTTGCTCCACATCAATCCGTTATGACATTTGTTTGCATAGAATAGTGACCATTTGGATTCAACTGCGGAAATCAGAATTGTAATGTTACTCTTTCGTTTTATGGGGGGGGGGTGGGGGGGGGGGGGGGGTCAAAGGCCATGTAAAGTGGAAAATATATTGTTTTCCATTTTAAGGAACTTCAGTTAATGTCAGTTAGAGTCCTTCAGCCCCGCCAAAGTTAAATGTGCTGAAGGGTCTTTAAATGATCTAAAAGCACTAACTTGCATGCTTGTGGCCTGAAAACAGCTAACAAATGAAGCCCCCGGTATGCATGAAAAAGTCACTAAAATAACCTGAACTTAGAAGGCATGACGCGTTGTGGGAATAGACTTCACGTGTATTTTTTCATTTTGTAGGGCCTAATGGCAAGGGTTTTTAAAAAGCTGGTGAAGGATCTTTAAATAATCTAAATACACTAATTACATGCCAGTTCCCATGAAGCAGGTTGAAATTTCATGACCCTGAAAGTTGCCCCCTTTTGTGGCTCGAATGCAAAACGTCGCTCAAATTACCCATTTTTTTACGCCGCAGGAGGAGCGCAAGCTGCCCCCCCCCCACACACACAAGAATTGAGAAGGGGAGCCAAAAATGGGAAGGGACGGAAAAAAGGGAAGGAAAAGAGAAAGGACAAAAAGAGGGGGGAAGAGAAAGAAAGGGGGAAAAGAAGAGAGAAAAGTGGAAAAAAATAAAAAAATTAAAAAAATTAAAAAAATGAGAAAAGAGAAAGAAGGGAATAAGAGAAAGAGGAAGGGGGGGGAGGGAAGACGGAAAAGAAGGAAACGGGGCGATTGTTCTAGGAAACACTAATTTTTATCTTCTAAAATGGCAAACCTAGGACCTTACGGGGAGCTCCGCCCCTAGGACCCCACCCATTGCTACAGTAATCATCCCCCCCCCCCCCCCCCCCCCCCCCCCGAGTCAGGGTATTGGCAAGGCCACTGAGCAATCCGGGCCGCATGGTACGGATAGAGTACCGTTAATGTAATTAAAAATGTGGCTTTGATTAATACGTATAAATTCAAAATGTGAACGAAAGAAGAAAAATCTTAAATTAAAAAACAATTCACTAATTCTGATATTATCTTTAACAGAGTGCTCTTTAATGAATAAAGTCTCTATCCCTATACATGACTCGTCGTCTCAGTTTCAGTTTGGGTAATTTTAGCGATTTTTTTTCATGCAGACCAGCGGGGGGGGGGGGGGGGGGGAGCAACTGTTTTGGGCTGGAATTCTTTGATATTTTGCCTGTTCATGGTCAAGGCATGCAGGTTAGTGCTTTTTTTAGATCATTGAAAACCTTCAGCAGCAGTTAACTCTGCTATTACGTCCCTATAAAATGGATAAAAATATATTTCCAAATTTATGGATGGGGCCATTTTTGACCCCTCCCAATAGAACCGAAAGGAGGAAGAAAAAACATTGAAATGCTGATTATATCCAGTTGACATCCAAATGGTCACTAGTTCTGTGCAATACAAACGTCAAAACTAGCTATAACTGATTAAGTTTTGGAAGGCAAATACACTGTGTATAAACGGCAATAAAAGCACGGTTGTCAACTTAGACCGTAGATACCCAATTTTGCGTCAAGGTCACAAAATTTTGACGGGCTCTGCCATTTGAGAAGGAAAGGAATATGAATTTCTGTTTTTGGCCTACCCTTAGTTACTCTAAACAATTATCCCGGAGGAGAGTTTGTAGAGCAAAAATTCCACGGTCTATGGTGACCTCCATTCCTGTTTTGGCATGAAAACATTATGAATTCATTCATAATTGTATAGTGAGCGATATGGTGAAAATCAGTTTTGACAAATCTAAAAAACTCTTCACTTTTGGATTGTAAAAATGTATACGACCCCCATTAATGTGGCCATCCGAGAAATTTGAGTTGGTTCTCTCAACCTTCTAGGTCCACGGTTCTGTAGATACAGGTCAGTAGTACTTCGACTCAAAAGGGGGACGGGACCCCCCAAAAAGGGGCGTGGTAATTTCAGCATTTTCGGCGTCCGTCAGGGGGAATTATGTACCAACCAAATATGTCCTGGGACTTCAATTAGTGGATTCCTGAGAGTTTAGCTCGGACATATAATGCATACAAACCACCATGGAGCTACTAGAGTAAGTTGCTCAAATTTGATTATTATTATGGTGACACAGTACAGGAGTGAGTTTAAAGGTTAACGGACAACTCACACCAATTTCTAATAGTGGTCATTAAGATTTTAAAAAAAATAAAAAAACAAACAAACTTTATAGTCCCTACACCACAGTCAAATGTCTAGTCACAAAAACATCAAATTGGAAATTAAACAATTGTAAATCGATACAAAAAATAAACTGAGGAACCAAATCATCAACCATCCATGATAAATAAGATAACCCAATTGACACTTCTTCCAAATTATAATTACGGTATACAATCATACAATGTTGACAAGGTTCATAACCCATCCCATGCATCAAGAAAAAAATCAATACAAGACAACGATAATCAATCACAGTATGAAACATTAAACATAATGTAAAAAAACATTATTTTACAGATTAAATAGGTGTCCTTCACATATGTCAGTGCAATTAGGTTTAATGTTAACTGATTTTTAACTACGGTATAGGAGTAATCAAAACAAGAGAACAACTATTAAGTCAATAAGGCAATTATACAGTTAGAAATCCTTACAAAGTACCCGGTCTGTTCAAATAGACGAGTTGCCCCTTTTAGTCGCCTCTTACGACATGCAGGGGAACACAAAAGAGGTCAAATTATAATGCCACAGATATTGCATGATTTTTAGCTTAGAACATGCCTGTGTCTCTTTAAAGTACAATAATTTTATGAAGTCTAATGACAAAGTTTTATCAAACAAAAACACTTTCACCAGGAAATATTATTTTTCGAATGCATTCATATAACGGTATCTTAAGGTTCTCATCCGTATATACACAAAACCAGAGTGAAAGCTAAAAGTACAAAAAAATAATCTTAAAATAGATGAACAGCGTAGGTGTCGAGGGAATGATAACTAAAATAAATGAACACAGACCTCGTACAGGAATGTAGATGCTAAAGGACAAAATGCAATGTTGATGCAATTACAAGATATAGCCAAGGAGACAGACAAATAATGGCTGGTATTCTTAAAGACAAACTGGCACATTTGAAAAATAGTGCGCCCTCAAGATTTTTCAAAATCGATATTTTTGCATGGTTGTAAGGCTTTTATATACAAAAGCCCTCACCCGAAATGATTAAGACCAAATCAGCTTCCTTATGAGTAAACAGAATGATTTTACAATTTTACATCGCCGGCGACGTTAAATTCAGCAGACGACGAAAATGACGTTTAAACACAGAACAACACGGCATGTTTCGTATGCCTGTTTCCACGCTAATGCACACTGTTTTTGATCGGTCTATAACTTTTGGTTTTAAGTTATCATTGATACATTCCAAATATTCATTTAATAACACATTTGTTTTTTTGATTAAAGTTATGGAAAACTTAAAAGTTGGCCTACAAATTACCTGGATGTCTTTATCCTCATATCAATGTCCCTATCTGTTTTGGGTATGTTATTTTTATGTGTAAATATATCTCTGTTCCTTCTATGGCCTAGACTATCATTTGAGAGCAAATTGAAGATATTCATATTTTGTGAAAATGTGCCAGTGCCGCTTTAAAGAGCGTCTAACTTCAGTCCTGGGTTTAAACCAGGGTTATTCCTACATGAGTGGACCTTTTTTCCTTTCAACATACTTTAAATGTTTGCTGTAACGGGTGAGAAAATTCCTCATGAGGAATTTTCTCAATCATTTTCAACTTTCAGATATGTTGAGAGAAAAAAGGTCCACTCATGTAGGACTAACCCTGGTTTAAACCCAGGACTGAAGTTACACCCCCTTTGAGAATACCAGCTATAATGTTTACTAGGCAATCCCCAGGTTTTGCGATCACTTGGGTTTTTTAAAGCACTACTTGTTTGAAAACCATTTTTCACGATCACCCGGCTTGCAGGGCATGTATCTGCTAACCACTCAAACTAGATCTGGCCCGGCCCAAGCTACATCCACCCACCAAGTATTGTGACCGTACAACCACCCGCCTCCGAGAAAAAGGCGGACAGATACACAGACAGACGACAGACAGGCAGACAAATACACGTGGCCCATTGTAATATAGATATCCAGGAGTTTATTTTGCTCTCTTCTCCATGCCTCATAAATGCTACATACCCAAGCCACTGCAACTACCACCAAGCTCCTGTGATAGGCTCCATCCCAGTAACAGCTGACCGCAAATTAACCAATCACAGGAAATTGCATAAATCGCATTGGGGCGAGTGCGCATACGCAAAGAACAAGTGTAGTCGCGAGGTAAAAAAAAATGCGAAACAGAGAAAATAAACTCCTGGACGTATTATAACACTCATGAGTGAATCAAAACTCTTCAAAATGTACAACTTAATTTTGGGGAGTTTCCTTAAAATGACCCATCTGACACACTTTTTCTGACACACTTATGAATTCGGAAACCCTTAATGGAATTAAGCATGCATTTATTCCGTTAAGGTTTCTGAATTCATGAGTGTGTTAGGCGAGATTCCCAGTTTCAGGAGCAAAGTACTGCCTCGGAGGGTACCCTCCGATGGAATATGTCGCACGCAAAAATATCTTAGCCGGCACGCAATATTCACATTTTAATAAACAAACCTCACACGGAACATTTATAAGCCGCACCGGAGATATCTGTTATAGCCAATTAGTAGTATCAATTGATCGATCCATATTGTCTTATTGTCTGGGATCACTCTTTGCCCTGGGGCTGTATGTGGTCGCCGCTACATTTATCTAATTTGTAAACAGTTTATTTATTCATCGTCCCACTTAAAATTTAAGAGCCATCGATAATTGGGTTCGTCTGGAGAATGACAATAGGGCATTGAGTACCAATTACGGGATTACATTGCGTGTGAGGTTAACTTAAATATGTCCACACGGAAGTTAAGGTCAGTGTTTATTTTATATATACAAGACTCGCACGGAACAATTTTATAAACCGTGCGCAAGTTAATCGTTTCCTCCCACGCAATATCTTCCTCGTGAAACTGGGAATCCTGCCTTAGAAAAAAGTGTCAGATGGGTCAGATTGCAGAAACTCCCTTAATTTTGAGTAGCTTTGTTCATTATCTGTAACGCTTTGACAACTTCCAAAATGTAGTTTTATAACTTTTCAACAAATATGGTTCAGGGATGCTAAAAGAAATGCAGGAGATATGAACTGGGGTACATGACCAGCGCACATAACCACCACATTTAAGGTCAGTGACTCCCAGGAGTGTGAGCATAGATAATATTAAGCCTCACCTGATGGGGGTGGTTTGGCGATTTCAAATAGAATTGTTCCCGTCTCCATGTCTCTGATTTTAAACCTTGTGAAATCTATATTGTAGATATTGGCATCTGGATCACACAAATAATCTGCAATTGAAAAGAAAAGAGAAACACAGGTTCGTTGACTTCAAAATTCATTGGAGTTAAAGGATTAACCCCAGCTGCAAAACTTGTATAAATTGCAATAATGGTCATTTAGATTTAAACCTTTGTGAGCAGATAGCCATAAAACACTGCATGTTATTGGTACATTAGTCTTAAATCATTATAATTTAATACCACCTGATAATAAATTGACAACCTGAGATTAAATTCGCTGTAGAATAGCCACGTCCAAAACAAATCACAAGGCACAGGGCACATGCTATACAAAGAAGTTTGAATTCCCCTCGCGCTGTAAGTATTGTGATTTGTTTGGACCAACTGCTGAGACAAATCATATTATGCGGCACATCTACGGCGAATCAAAATTTTGGAATAAAGGTTGAAAATGGGCAGAAAAGAGTAAACTAGAAAGTGCAGTTTTCCAACACATTTTAATACAGCGACAGCTGATCTTGTACATACTTCAAAATCCAGTAAACAATCCAAAATTTACCATTTAAATTTATAAAAAAAATTTAAAAAACACTGTTTTTACACCAAAACACTAAGAAATTGCATTGAAAATTTTCTGGGGAAAACACCAACATGACAGTAATTTACACATACCATTTTTACCGGCCAAAATTATATAACCTACATTTAGGGAGGTCCATGAACAAAAAACGATCGCAACACAAGCCCGATATTGATAGGTTATAATCGGGGTTGCCCCTTAAATTGAAAATAAGACTATCTTAAGTGTTTTCCTTTAAAACATCCAATAATTTTCATACTGCAACACTGAAGAATGACGTTCATCTGTTCTCACACAAAGTCTGTGATTAATAAAAATAAAATATTCCCAATAGTTTGACACTGGCCCCTGTCAAAATTCATAAAATGTAATCATTGACTTTGGAAAGCTCCTTTGTTAGCTTTTCTGTTGCCATTGTATTTCATGCCTGTCTAAATTATAATTAGAAATGCTGTTGATTCATATCATGTTTTGCCACATGAAACTGCCAAGACATTCTCTACCCGGATTAAGTTTTTGGACATTAAGCATATTAAAAAAGAGAACATCACACAAAATATAAGAAAAGAAAAAGGAACAAATAGACACTGCCTCAACTAATAAAAGACAGTATTGATCATAAGGTTAAGTGTGTTGTCTGTTCCCATGACAACGCATCAGGTGCAAATCCCCCAGTGTGTCATTTGGACAAAATTAGGTTGATGGGAGCTTAAGTTTACAAGGTGCAAGCATACACTATATTTGTAAGCATAGATTTCTATAATTAAAGAATCAGCTTATACTGAACAGACTATGGTGTATTCAATAAATACACTATACACAGCCAATTTCTGTTCTTTTTCTTCATACGGTAACACGGCTACCACAGAGTAGACACGGATTACCTATCCATTAGACATACACTCGCCGGCCAGGATTCTGTGGGTTTTTTGGCTGCATATACAGATAGTGTACACACCAGCTGTCTGCATGCACCATCACTCAGTAGCTACATGCAGGGTTACACCAGCTCTCAGAGCGCACGATTCTAAAATGTGCCAGTGTCTCTTTGAAGTGTCAGTTCCCCACGCAATAGAATCAATTTTTATTTTTATCAGATACAGGGTTTCAACTCACAAGAATCAATTTTTATTTTTATCAGATTTTGTGAGAATCAAGTCATTCTCGTATAAGTACCACTTGTTTAAATTACCCATTTTTACGCGAATCGATTTTGATTCTCGCAAACTAATTTTAGGAGAATCATGGCGAGAATTGATTCAGTGATTCTTGTCGAAATTGCAACCCTGCTGATAACTGACCATGACTAGCTCCTACATGAACACTGTCCGTCCTCACCACTTCATATACTTCAAGCAAATTTATAGCCAACCAAATCTCATTAGCAATTCAATAAAAACCATTCTCTCTTGATGATAAGACTCTCCTGGGTTCCATGCAAGAGCCATTTTGGAAGGTTTCTTGAGCAGAACCAATTTGTTAGGTAGTTATAGATGCAATTATTATGACGAGCATTTTCTATACATATCACTAGGGAAAAGTATTATGCTTTAAATCTGCTCCGAGGTCAGCCAGTTTTATTTAATATACATAAATTCAATCAACCTTTGGAATCTCTTATACGGTGTAGGCCTTACAAAGGTCTTTGAACCAATGTGAAGCTCCCCGACCCATGAACTATCCTATATTTTGAGCCCTGAGCATTTTTTATCACAAGGGGAAGTATGCTTTAACAGAATCCACCCGATTACAACATATATTTTACTCTGTTTCATAGAAGGGCCATCACCAACATACTTTAAAGACACTATCAGTGATTTTCCTGTAAGAGTCAAAATATTTAAAATTTGCAGGAATAGCTTAAAAGTGAAGGATAAGTCTGTAGAATTTCCAGAAGTTACTTTTTCCAAATGAAGATTTGACGGAAAAGGAAGAAAACAGAAGTTTTCAAAGATATGAATCTCCATTCAATTATGTGTTGCAGTAAGTGTCTGTATGGACAGTAAGGGTTGTTTTACAATCAGGGTACCTCTTGGCTGAACACTACAATGTGACCCATAAAAACAATGTCTGTACTTTCTTATAATTGGTACTATGCCAACTTAAAGAACACCAAAAGCACTACCTACAGCTGCAAAGAAACCATTTGAAATGCTCGATGACTAACAAAAATATGTACATATACATGGAAATTGCTTAAACTCACCGTCTCATTTGAAGTAGGTTAATATTTGAATAGATTTAGCAATGTCATGAAGAACATTTGGGACAGCATTCAACATTTAGGGATAACATTTGAAGCAAGGTAATTAATTTCCAGAAATTTTAAAAGAATGTGACCATTTGGTAACATGCGGTGTCAGTTTGAAATTTAGTGGTAAATTCCGTCAAAAAATGTCCTCTCCATATTTAGGCTAATAAAGCTTAAACTAAATTGACAGATTGATTTGTGATATTCTCTATAAAAAACTCTTGTTTATGTTCTATACATTTGTAGTAAACACTTGGTGGCCACCCCTTAAGTTTTCCTGTATCACATGATCAAATGTTAGAAGTCAGTGTTCCGTCAAAATCTGTCCTTTCCGAAAACACAAAGTTTCACTAACCATATTTTTTTTTCCTGAAGACCTCACACCTCCAAATTTTGGAAACATACTCTTTGAATTATCTATAATACAAAACTATTAATACTGAAAATAATCAAAGCACTTTGTTTTTTCACCCCAAATGTAGAAATGAATGAAGTGCTTTGTCAAAATCTTGTCCTCTCCGAAAAATGTAACATTTGATCAATCAATCAAGACGTGACGTCTCAAAATTTTGGAATTATACATCTTGGACCTTGCCTACAATAAAAAACCTCAATACTGAAATTAATCATTCAACTTTATTTTTCACCCCAAATGAGACAGCCGAAGTACCCTGATTGTAAAACAACCCGTAATGACTAAAATATCAGATTCTGTCCTTATTAGGTTGCTTTTGGTCTTATCATTTGCAGGGCATGTTAGGATATCTGTATTTGCTACAAACATGCAAAAAAACTGATATTTTATCTTTTTTTTTCTGATTTAGCAAATCACTGATAGTGCCTTTAATTGCAAAATTTCATTTGAATCCAACATATCATTTTAATTGAGCAGTAATTGTGTGTATTACAATAGCCCATAGAGTATGTATACCAAGTTTGTAATGATACCAAAATCACAGGTTCAACGGTGGGGTCGAAGCTGAGGATCAGATGGTGCCCCTGTAAATCTTCAACAAGGTCAGTCGGTTTTATCTTTATGTGTACATATAAATTCAATCAACCTTAGGAATCTCCTGTGGTATAGGCCTTGCGAAGGTCTCTGAACCAATGTGAAGGTCCCCGACCCATGAACCATCCTTATTTCGAGCCCTGAGCATTTTCTATACAGATCACTAGGGAAAAGTATTATGCTTTAAATCCTCTCCAAGGTCTGTCAGTTTTATCAATTCCAATCAACCTTAGAAATCCTAGAATGTCGGCTTTGCAAAGGTCTCTGATGAACCAATGTGAAGGTCCCCGACCCATGATTTATGTGAGGCGCCTATAATCCAATCCAACTTCCCTAGATTTGAATCCACCATGCATTCTCATTATGAAGTTCACATCGGAAACCCAACTGGTGTTCGCTGTTATGATGAACACAACCAGCTGGTGATTGAGTCATCCCCCAATGCACCAGTTTGGGGATATTTCACTTCAGCAGGTCTTGTGAATCCCACACCACAATCCATTCGTAACACTAAAAACCCTGACCTTTACACTCATTTTAGCCTACAGTGTGTTAGTACTTGGAATTTTTAGCATGAACATGAAATGTCCTGTGGTTCTTAAAACTCTTGGAACACCTTTCATCCCTAAGTACTGACATGTGTTTAGTACAGTACAGATAGGCACACTGCAAAGTATTATGGATTGGTTCAAAACACCCTCTGAACACACAACCTGCTGAGTGAAACACAACTTGCATTTTGAAGCAGGCGGTGACGGTCATTGATATTCATTACTAAAGTTGGGGAGTTAGAGTTGCGAAACTGTGTTGTAAGACCAATGGCCGACATTTCGCCTAAATCGACTCATTTGGGACCAATGTTTAACTCATCCAATTTCATTTAATATACCAAACAGACCTATACAGCTTTGCATAGGTTAGGAAAACGAATTTGGAGCAGCAACGTTCCTCATCCAAAAAAAAATGTTGGATGAAGAAAGGAAATTTGAAAAAAAAATGTGAAATGTGACTTAGTTTAGGGATTTTTTATGTTCAAATTGGCCGGTGCCTTGTTCTCTTTCAGCAGGACCACAAGTATTGATCGCATGGGAAGCGATTAATAGTAGCTTGTGGATGTTTTGTTACTGAGATGGACAAGTATATTGTCGTCAACCCATCGCCAATATACTTTGCCATACCGAGCCGAGTCGGTGATGATGTTGTATACATTTGCATCCCGTTTGCATTCATATCAACATCGTATAAACTGTAAGACACAAACGATTCTGAAATTAAGGCTGGAGTCTGGACAGGAGAGGATGGCTGGGAAGGTGCATTGTAATGCTGTTGTCCGGGAGCGCATGCTGCAGCACCATGCCCATGGCACTGCCATGACGGCATGTGATGGTGAGGCTGTGACATGAGCGGGTGATGTGGCTTGCCATGCGATGGACAGACTCACTAGCACCATCAAAGGCTAGACTCAGAGTGGGCTAGACTGGTCATCGTTTCTTGAAATGCAATGCCCAAATGCTTGTGTATGACGTGTTTTGAAATGTCAACTATAGCATTTGGTTTATGGCTTTCACTGTTAGTCAACGTTCAACAGGCTGAATCAGCAACGCCATACAACAATTGTACAAACAGTGTAAGGTTGGTACACGACTATCGCAAGCCATAAAGGCCTTAACGTATTGCTGAACGCGTTGCGAGACAGTAGCAATGCGTTGCAGAAAAGTCCAACGCTTGCGACATTTCGAAATGCGTTGCGCATTGCAGCAACACGTTGCGGTGTTGGCAATCAAACTCATAAACTTTCTGTGACGTATTGAAAAAAATAGGACCCACAACGCATTGATAAACTTTTGCAACGCGTTGCAAACCTTCACGACGCGTTGCGAGAGCTTCACAACGCGTTGCAAAGATTCACAACGCGTTGCTTAAGGTCCACAGGCAAAGGGTCATAACGTATGCCGCACGCATTGTGAGAAAGTCACAACGCGTGCGACATTTCGGCAAAAGTGTTTCACATTCAGCAACGCGGTGCGGTGTCGGCCAATTCAAAATTCACAAACGCGGTTTGTACGAGCGTTGCTGAACTTCATCAAAAGCGTCCCCCCCAAACCTTCACAAAGCATTTGTTGAAGGTTACAACGCGTTGTGAAGCTCGCACCGTGTGTGATGGCTTGCAACCGGTGTGAAAGCCATAAAGGGTTCATAAGTATTGCCGCAACGAGTGTTGGGAATCTATTTTTTGAAATCGGTCACAGAAATTCATGATTTTGATTCGCCTACACCGCAAGACGTTGCGAAATGTCGGTCGCAGCAGCGTTGCTATTCTCACAACGCGTTGCGGCAATACATTTATGACCCTCTTATGGCGTTGTAAAGCTCGCAACGGTTGTGAATCGCGCAACGCGTTGGAAGGCTTGGACACCGCATGTGAGTTTCCACAACGCGTTGTGATACCTTGCAAAGCGTTGTGGGTTATTTTGTTGAAATACGTCGACAGAAATTGATCATTTTAATTAGCCAACACCGCAACGAGTTGTGAAATTTTGAACGTGTTGCTACGTTCTCACAACGCGTTGCGGCAATAGTATGGGCCTTTATGGCTTGCCCATACACGACAGCTTGGTCAAGACACAGCCTTAAGATCAGACCCACAAACGTTGAATATCTTATCGCAGCAAACCTCGGAAGGAACTGATGTGGACTACTGCATGCATTGCAAGAAGTTGGATAGTCAGTCAGGGCATCATACCCTAAACACGTAATTTTAGAACTCAAAGTCAAAGAGAAAAGCCTAAGAAGGTGGGTGAACCGAGCATTCATGGTCAATTTTTAGGTTCGGGAATGTCTTGTTTAGTCACCTGTGACGGTTCATTTGACCACCGAACCATGACGGAATAAAGCTTGTAACGGAAATAAAAACATGTGCGAGGGGTATGTGTGGTCAAACTTGACAGACAATGGCGTAACAGATATTGCCCGGTTCTCCCTACTTGGAATAGCATTGATCACCAAAAACATCAGATTACAAATATTTTTATTATTATTACCAAAAAGTATGGTATCGCCGGTTTTATCGTAAAAGAGAGTACCGGTGTGTAAGCAGATATAGGACGGTGGGAACCCAGTCCGGGCTCCATAGAAGATACCGGATTAAAAGCAGTGGTGAAACTAATATTGCAACGTGGAGGAGTCAACTGAATGAGTGCTCTATTCTTTACCATTGTTACCGGGACTATGAGTACGCCGGACTATAATTTACTTCTACAACGGTTTCCCAATAAATCATGGACATTTATAAAGCGCAGACTCCGGCCCGAAGGTTGCTCCACTGCGCTGTTTGCCTAATTATTATTCTGCTGCCATCATCAGGAATGTCACTTTCAATCATTTCGCCTAAATAAATTATCAAAAATCATACCTTTATTCTCATTTTAAACAGGATTTACATTCTAAAGGCTGGCTCCAACTTTGAAAAATATAATTAAATTTTGAGTTAGAAATATTTTAAAATATTACATCAAGAAACTAAAGATAGTCAAAAATGTTCAATTCCAATTGGAGATGAATCGGTTTCCGTTTTTAAAAAGTCTTGAGAACTGAGTGAGTCTAGACCACTTGAAGCAGCTGGGGTTGTAACGACTTTTAAAGCTTTGGTCTGCTCAATCCAGGTTAGTATTCGGTAAAATAAAAGCACAAACGTCAACTTCTTAACTTTAGAAGTAATGATTTTATCCCCATAATTTATGTTACGATCCCGGGTGTGTGAAGATCGTACTCGCAGCTCAGGGAGCTTCACAGCTGCTTGAAGAGTCACACGCTGTCGTTAGCAACTTTATTGATATTGCGATGCGTCAAGCAAAATCGTGTGTGCCCGTCGTGAAGTGGTCCTGTTGGACCGGAATTGTGAGATTGATAGTACTGCCCTTACACGCCTGATTTGAAGTACAACAAATTGACACACAAGGAGAATTAGGTTCAACCACATACAAAGGTAAACAAACATTAATTTTATGGCAACTATACCCCTTCCACCTCAGCATATAGTTGTATCTAATATAAATGGGAAATGCATCAAATCACTGTATTAAGACTGCAATACTGATTTTTTTCCAATTTTAATAGTTAATAGTGTCTGGCCATATCCAGGCCCAATTAAGGCCTCTATGGAGGCATGGCAGCACACAGATGTATCAAAAGAAGATATTGCACTTAAGGACTTCTTGCAGCACAATGACAATTATAATGCAATGGGGCAATCCTTATTTTTAGGGGGGGTTCTATTATTAACCTGATAGCGCCATATGCAGATTGGTAAGGTTCCAAAACCCCTAACCCAAAGCTTATATGGCAGCTCTGAGGTAAAATAATAAAACCTAAAAACCAACAAATGATTGCCCATAATTGTGCATTCATGAAGTTTCCGTATGTGTAAAACTCAACATACACTAATTTATCTCCTCTTTATACACCCCATACATTATGCCAAGTTGAATTAAAACCAGCCAAGTGGAAAAATTAAAAATAAACTTATAGGGACAAGAAGACCTCTGATGCATCCCAGAGGAAGACAAATTTACAAGCTCTGCCTTTGATCAAAAATCCAAACCACCAACAAAAATGACATTAAAACATTTCGGATTAGCTATCTTTAGTCAAAAACACCGGTTGTCTACACAAACAAAACTAAGTGTTTATGGAATTTAGATGCAGACATTAGATAGCTTCTTTTTCTGCTTTAATAATCACATTAAAGCTTTGTGTCTGGGATCTCAGAATCACAGTCAGTGGCACTCAACATACATAAACGCCAGTGCTATCTACTGTAGAAGGTATTTTTCTTTAGTGCATCAAGCAGTCTGATGTTGTATTTAAGCTACTCATTTGATACACATGGTAGCAATTCAATATTTTTCACACAGGCTGCTCATGAAACAACCTTGTCCTTGCTCTAGATAAATGACTTTATAAGGTCTGTGAACTCACTACACTTCCCTCTTGTCCTAAATATCTTAAGTACACTACTCTCAATGTAAAACCAATGTGGATATTAAAAATGGCAAGTTGAATGCAATAGAACACCTTAGTTTTGGAAGCAATCTATTTTTGTGGAAGTTATTTTCACAATATATCCATCAAAATTATCATTGTTGCATTTGCTGCTGCGTATGGCCAGGTCTTGCAAATTTCTTTTTCACAAAATTTGTGTAATTATGACGTTAAAATGAGCAGTGGAACTTTTTTGATATGGCACAGACTTGTCTTTTGGATTCCCAAATAACTCCTCCTCCTTCTTGTTTGTTTTAATTTTCAAGTTCTGGGTAGAAGCAAATCTAGTGAAATCGATTGCTGCACACTGTTCCATTACAAGAAAGTTTTCACATTAAAAATGTAAATGTCACATGGCCAACATATATGGCCATATCAACACATTCATCCTTCAGAATACCCCCCTAATGATTACCTTCCACAGGATGTCTTGACTTTCTTAATTTGCAGAGATGATAATGTCACTTCATCATAATTAGTCTTAGCTAGATGTTTAAGCCAGGCTTCATGGTACTTGAGGACCCCAAGTTTTTTATATCCCGATTGATCAGTGTGTAAACAACTACAATTTTGGCGATCAATCATTTTTTTTTGGGCAAATTAGTAACAATATTAAATGGGATGTTGGGGATACACAGCCATGTTCTTTGGACTAAATGTTTTTTTTTGGTGGGGGGGTGAATATTGTTTTGACACTGAAATATGATAGGTTTTAGTCTAGCACCTAAGAAACCAATTAATCTTGTAACACCTTTTTTCTCTGGTCAGAACGGCTATTTTGTATAAAACGACCCTAGTCATTTTATTCCATCTGGCAGTATGTAAACGCCCTGTGCATAAATACTACGTTTTGTCATCCACTTCTTTCTTTCTTCGTAAGTGGCAGAGTATGATTCGAAATGTGTTGTGACTTATTTGTGAACTGCATGTGTGCATTAAAATGCCGAGTTGCAGTTTGTGGCCCAAAGCAATTGAGGGTGCCAATACTTTTCTGATGCGTAATTTTCAGTGGAGTGTTTACAACTTTCCTACAATTTTCAAGTACCAAAAGAACAGTTTTAAGATATTGTCAAGCCACTATCACAGCGATTTCTTAAAATGTAAACAAATCGTCACCCCGAGGTGTTTTCAGCAAGTCCACAAAGTGCACTGGTGTATTGGAAGTGGTTGGTTTGTCCACCCTGTCAGTTGGCCTAGCTTACACCAAACAGTGGTGTGGGTGGTGGGGGTTGGGGTAGGGGCACCCATTTTTCAAGAATAACAATTTTTTCTCTGCATTCTTTAGCTAGTAAAAGTTGGGATCCGACTTTTATTAAGCCAAAACAAAACATCCATAACTGGCATCTTCAAGACCACTTTTAAAATGCTTTAGTGTCTGTTTTTACAAAGAACAGTAATATAAAGTGTTGATATGACCCAACTCTAGCAATTTAGAGACAAAATGGGCATTTAAAACAAAAATGAACGTAATGCGCCGAAAATAAAAAAAAAACCTGTTTTAACGGGCCCGACCGACCCCGAGTTTAGTTTGCAGAATTTTTTTTTTTTCCAAAAATCAATGTAAAATCAGCCTGTTTTACCCCCAATTTATCAATTTTGGAAATCTTCTTATAAAATTTGATTTGTAAAAATCTTCATTGTTATCTTGATTTTCAGATTTTGGGCTATTTTAGCCAATTTTAGCTCCAGAAAAGAAAAAAATTTACAAAAAAAAATCTGCCCGACCGACCGACCCGCTACTTACTCCAAAGGTCCCGCTCACCCCGTAAAACCGGGTTTTTCTTTTTCCGTCTCCTAAAGTTTTTACAAAATAATCATAAAAACATTCTGCAAGAAAATTAAAGTCATTATTTTAACCCCTTGGGCATTAGTTTCATATCCCGCCCACCCGATTGGCTTCTATTTGCACTATTTTGATTGGTCACTGGAAGGTAAATGGCTGTAATGAGCAAATCAGAGTATACTGTAAGACTGTGGTATCTTTTAACACAAGATATGAAGCCCCCGCTTTTTGATTGGTTACTCAGAGGGCTATTGTATGTTGTGTCCTGTAAGGAACCATCCGCGGGATTGTAAGCATGGTGGGATGCTCAGGGGTTAACTCACTGGTCACTACTAGTCAAATTTGTATTTCTATCGTGTAACATCCAGAGGGTCGTAGTTTAATACTGCCGTGTGATTTTATCTTGGTGCTGCCATTAGGATAACTCCTTCATCTCTCCTTGAGTTAGTAGCCTTGCAAATGTTTTCTTCATAGCGCCAGCGTTCACCTAAGAACCATTCAAGAACCACTGACCAAAGACAATGGCACAATAGTCTATCTTGATGGGAAATGGGGAATTTCTGACACCAATGTAAGCTATTCCACTTACAACCTTGCATTCACATGAAGATGTTTTTGATGGTTAGCTCAGAGTTTGTATCATGTAATACCAATCAGAAGATATGTAAAAAGTGGTAGACAGTAAGGGTTTGTCATTGCTTCTTTACGGTATCTTACATGGAACATTTCATCACAATAAGGCATAAAAATATGTTTGGCGTAATGGCGAAAAAAATTAGGGTCTGTCGGTCGGTGTCATCATTTGTTTTATTTTTTTTTTTTTTTTTTTTTTTAATTTTTCTTTTTTTATAAATTTACATTTAAGCTTTTTTCAATGACATAGCAAATATCTTTTATGTTACTTGTGTAATTGCTTTTAATTGTCTTGTATTGTTATTTTTTTGTGTTTGTGGTTGGAAAATAATGGGTCGGTCGGAAGAATAGTTTTTTTATTTGTGCCTACCCTGCTTAAACTTTTGAGGCCTGTAGTTTTTTTAGGTCGATCGGTTCCGACGCCAAAAAACAATTTTTTATCCTATGACCAGTTTTCCTCTACTGCAATCACATTGGATCCGAGTCTGACTTGCAAATTTTTCTGACTGCGAAATTGTGTGGCATACTCCTTAGGCAGCTTTGCTTGCTTCATTCACTACGTCAATTAATGTGTGCTCTATCAGACTAACCGAGACTAAAGGAAGAGGAGAAAGGTTGAGAGACCTGTGCATGCATAGTTATGTCAGATCAGATTTGAATATACATGTAGAGCCCTACCTAAGCATGTTGGAGAATTGGAGATAAATCCCAAACCTTTTAAAGTTTAGAAATAAAAGAAATTTGGACATTGGTGCTACTGATGCCCCCAATGAAAAAAATAATTTCTGTATTGGGCACACTGTCCCCAGGTCTAGATTCTCGCAAAGATTCTCATAAACTGATTTGCGTGAATCAATGTTGATTCTAGTAAACTTTGGAACTTAACACAGCAGTGAATTAGTTGATTTCCGCAAAATTTGTTTTGGGGAATCAAGACTGATTCTTGCACACAGTGACAAAATTCTATCCCTGGTCCCTCTCTAAAACGGCATTTTCTGAAACGAGCGGATTTCGAACCACAAGTGTCACCTGCTTTCGCGATCCACCTCCTTCACTCGGCACAAGTAGACCTCCAATGACCTTTGACCTAGGTATGTGACCCATCATGACATGCAAGTGTCTATGGTTGACCTATGACCCGAGTTTGATATAAAATTGGATCGATTAAGCCCAGATTAATTGGTCGAGCTATGAGTTGCAAAAATATTGGGCGAGATGCAGTCGAGCCCAATATTTTAAAACTCATAGCGAGACCAATTAATATTGGGCGCAAATCATCCAATTTTATCATTATCATGTTTTGGATCTGATATTTTCAAACATTTGGACTCCTCAAAACATGATAATGGTGACAATTGGAGTTAAAGTGCTCACGCTTGACCAATTTGAAAAAAGGTTAACCGAAACAAACACACACGTACATACACACGGACGGACAGACATAATTTGGATTAGTATGTGCCTCCCTGCATTATAATGCAGGTGACACAAACCCTCCTTCCTCTTACCCTCCCTCACCCCTGTCTAATGAGAAATGAAAATATTGCTAATTAGCTCCCTGTAATCTTCCCATCAAGTTCCTAACAACTGGTACTTTAAATCCAAAGAACAGCGTCTACATGCAGTTCACCTCGTTTTGGGATTGGGCTGATATGTTTTGATTTCGTTCATAACATTTAAAGGCTCCAAGATTTTCCAAGGATTCTACACTAATTTACCAACAAATTATTTTTTTCATACACATATGCTTGTGCACATAGCTATGCTCAAATCAATATCCTTCATATAGAAAATCACAACTTTGCAATAAAATTTGATTTGGAATTTTATTATATCTGTAAATGTTTACTACATGTACATGAAAATAAAAAATCCAATCCATTTCAAACTTCCAAATTGAGCAGTTTAGGTGACTGACTATTTCTGTTATTAATATAGGAGGAATAATTCTCAGGCCTTAAATCCAACTGTGGCTATGAGGAAAAATATAAAATATTAAGCTTTCTTCTGATACCAAAATTTCAATTTTGTTGGGGTTAAGTATTAGAGTAGATGAGTTTATTGATAAGGACACACATCTTTAGGGGAACATGAACTTTTAAATGGACAAATTTCAAAAAATCGGGGGAATGCAAAAATTTTGAATTGAAGCAAAGGGGGATGCTTAATTTTTCTATAAATAATGACTGCTCAATAAAGATCAGCCAGGGGCGTAGCCAGAGGGGGGCAGGGGACCTGTTCCCCCGACAATCATGTTTCGTTGATACATTATGGTCTCTCGGTACATTTAGCCTATTTTTTTCATGTTTGTGAGGAGGGAGTGATGCATTCATTCCATTTCTGAATACATGATGAACACATGTCTAGATGTATGAATAAGCCGTTCACATATTGTCTCCCCCGTGATTTAGATTTTCATGGCGGCGCAAAAAAATGTGTCAACCGGAGAGTGAAGCGAGTACATTCGGTACATTCACAAGCCTCCCCCCCCCACTAACATCCTCAACATAATAACGGGAGAGATAGATAAAGCCTATCAGTATCACCCACAATTAAAACCTCTTGATATACATTAGGGTGGGACGAAAAATGCTTTTCTCGGATCCACTTGGAACTCCTGGAGAAATTTCCTTGGGTATATGCTATTGTAAACCTGTAGTATTAGTAAGATCGAAGCATGTTTCACCCAGGCTGCCTGTACAAAACGTAATTTGACCATGTTTTGTGGATTTCTACACTAAATCCTAAATATCTGAAATGAACATAATGATTTTTACAAGAAATCCTTCAAAATGGATATGAATAAGTAAATTGTGGTATCATTCTTTCATTATCCATTAAAATAAATCCTTTTTTGTGACTCTATCAAGTTCTTTCTTTCAAATATGTTACCCCTACCCCTAAAATACCTTAATATATAGCAGTTATTGCAATACATGAATTTTAGCTCTCATAGTAATACTCTTATGTATCAAGTGGTTAATATTGCTACCAAAGGAGAGTTTGAACATTGTGCTAACAAGGCCAAACTAAAATAAAGCAAGATCAATGCAGTGAGGTAGCTTTAGGAAGGAAAGTATTAAAATTTTGCTTTGGTAATTAAGCCCTTTTCCTTAGGGGTAGGGGTTGTAAGTGTACTGATATCGAAACTATAAAATTAAAAAGAAACCACTTTTATGGTTTGATATAGTAGGCAAGGGTTCACCTGCATGAAAAACATTTCATTTTGGATCCTTGCAATGACCAAATGTACTCAAATCTTGATTCGATGGCAAATTCCAATGAAAATCGCCTGAATTTTAAGTCCTTGAAACATGCACTTTTCATCCTATATAGTCAAAAATATGAGAAACAAAGCCAATTCTGGATGCTTGTTAGTTCCAATCTTTACATATCTTTCCTTTTGCATTGAATAAAGTTTTAAAAAATCAATGAAAGCAAGTTTATACCAAGAAAATCATGGTTCTTACCAGAAAGCTATTTTAAGGGGTAGGGGTACAAAAATCGTCATTCTCTTATTGCTAGTGGATCAAATTGGGTCGTTTTGCAATTAATTCATTGCTCATAATGATCTTACACCATTTTAAGGACTATCGATGGTAACATACCTTTTCAAGGCAAGGTAAATTCAATAATATTACAAAATGTGAGCAAAACATGCAAAAATGTTGTTTTGTACAGGAGGTATAAGGAACGAGTGGTTAATCCACATGCCTGGGTGAACATGCTTCGATCTTACTCATACTTCCAGGTTTACAATAGAATATACCCAAGGAAAATTCTCCCGGAGTTTCCAAGTGGAATCCGAGAAAAAGGCATTTTTCCTCCCACCCTAATTACATTTAAGTCCCCCAAGCATGATCAACAAATACCCTTCAAATTGCTACAGTTCAGTAAAAGAATTCCATGTACTCCATTAAAATTTCTAAATTATACAGGAAACCAATTCTTTTTAATGTATGGCCTAACACTAATAAAAACCCTAACCCTAAGGCGCACAAATTTTTAAAAAATTTTCCTGTAAGAATTTTCAAGAGGTACAAAGTACAGAACGCTTGCCCAGTTCAAATTATAAAAAGGAAAAAAATAAAACTAGAGAGACGGAAAGGACACTGAACTGATTCACATGCTAATGGCGAACAAAGACGCATGAGTAACACAGAGCACTCAGACTGACCTAGGGGGCTAATTTGTTGAGGGACGGATGGCTAGACAGTCGTTCCGTCCTCATCACTAATAAAGCCATCCCCTGGTTCAGAACCTGTGGATGAGACTGAGTGCTTGTACAAACAGGGGGCTTGTACAAGGGGCACGCACCTGTATTTTCTTTTCCTCTTTCATTTGTTGTCGCCTGAGTGCAGCCATCAGTGCTTTTACGACACTCTTTTCAACAGAAAAGTAACATCATTCTCTTTCGTGAGGCGTAGCATTCTTTCATGTAGAGGGGATTTCTCTGATTATATGTCAATACGTTGTATGAGTACATTGGTGCATGTACTAAGTGAGGTATAGAGTAACTGTGCTGTGATATCCTTGAAAATGGTAAGAACTTTTCAAGATAAACGAACAACAAGGAGGAAAAGGAGATAGGAAAAATAAATCGCTCTATTTTTCTTTCACAATGTTACGGGTACACATCAGTAAATTAATTCACATTGTAACACCAAAAATATGCATACTGATTAAAATCCAATCACCCCCCAACTGGCCAAGCAACTATTATACTTCTTAAACAGATGTGAAAAATGTAAACAATTTCTTTGCTGCTGTCCGGGTTCAATTTGATAAATGACCATAGGTAGTACACACTGCGTATTGACGTTACTTGGAAGTTGAAGCACTCATGTAAATATTGTGTTTGCTGCATTCGTGCATGCCTGCCACATTGCGTCTCGTTGCGTATGTTTGTTTTCATTCAACGGATTATTTGTTTTTTCTCACTGTGTGATGGCAATCCTTTCTTTCTTCTGTATTTCAGGCGGTATTAAGGTTAAAGATGACCTTAAATTATAAACTGTTGTAAGAATCAGAATTAAGGTTATTTTGGGACCGGTACTCTTTTGATGACCATTGACACCAGCGACACCACCATTCTTTTTTGCATTGTAAGATAATGGTTCACCTAGGTTGTCAATTCGTCTAAAGAGAGTACCTATTCCCAAAATCATACCTTTCTCCTAATTAAATTCTGTACAAAGTGTTTTGATGTCTCCCCTTGTATCAGACAAAATGATACAGATGGCTAATTCCGTAGCTGGTTCTTGGAGTGAAAGACTAACTGAATTCTCACACGTCCAAGCTTACTTCATCGACCACAACTCCATCAAAATTTTGTTGAATTTGTAATGTATCCGCAATCGTCAATTTTTTTCGTTTGTCATAACAAGCCATCCTCATCACTCATCATTTAAGTAGTGACATAGTCCGTATCACACATCCCCACATACTATTAACGCACCAATCAATTGGGCATCAACTCACTCATTCTACATCCTAATCTATCCGAGTGCTGGGCCTATGCAGAATCTCTCAAAAACAAAATGGTGCATACAAATTGCTCTATTCCCATCCTCCTTTTCTCGCAAACGTTTGCCAGACCTGGTTTTAAAAATCTATGGACTTTATCTCGACAATATAATTCTATTATATTGATAATTGTTGAGGCTTCAGAAATACTATGCCCAATTCATGCGCACAATTTGGGTCTGTTATTGTCGGCAAAATAATGTTGCACGTCTTAATACGCTTGACTTACAGTATGTGTACGTATGTACCCAGGGGTGGATAACAAATTTATAATTGCCATATTTGTCAGGAATAAACAATACTCGACAAGAGAAAAGGTGAAATGCGTTTAAAGCCAGCCGGCAGGATATTAAGCAAAAGATAACCCATTATATGATCACAGTGATTTTATGCCAGGGGGTATAATACAACAAATTGTTGGAAAATGTGCATGGCTGGCTACAAGGACTTTGGAGGGTTCTCCAGCATGTCGATCGACTCGTTTGTTCTTTCCATTTTTTTTGTAGCACTGCGGTGTTTGCAGGGCTGCAACATCTGCGTAAATAATCCGCACGCACACGCTTGAACTGGAGGAACTGCCACTTGTGTGCGTCACGTTGAACTTTCTGACAAGCACGTCGTGGGCATTTTTTGTTAAAAATGCAGTCCTTCGATTACTTCATCGATTGTTATTTATATATTCTCAACTCTGCAGGATCAATTACTTATCCTCAATGTCAATGAATATAGAACAAGATTGCCAAATTAACCATCTTTTAACATGAAGGAAATGTCTGTCCATCCCTCTGTCCGTTCTAGTATGTATATTATCCGTAACCTGGATGCTCCCTCCCCTTCCTCATCATTCTTTCCTCCCTTTTCTCCGTCCTTTCTTTCCCCCCCCTCGCCTCTCTTCCCTTCCCTCCTTCCTCTCTTCCCCCCTCTTCCCCACCTTCCTCTCGCTGTTCTCTTTCCACCCCTCTCCTCCCTTTCCTTCCCTCCTCTACTTTCTCTGCTATCCAAATCCGTTCCTCCCCTCCCTTCACACGACAGCCCTCCGTTCCTCCCCTCCCTCTCACAGCCCCCTTTTCCTCCAGCCCTCCCTCCCTAGCAACCTCCCTTTCCTTCCTCCTCCCCCCTCCCTCCCTCCCTCCCTCCCCCTCTTTCCTCTTTCCTCTCCCTCCTTCCCTTCCCTTCCTCTCCAATGCCTTCCTTCCCTCCATCTGATCCTTCCCTATCCCATCTAAACCGATCCCTTTCCTCTACCCCTCCCTAATTCTTTCCCTCCCATCCTCTTTTCTAGACACACACATTCTCTCTCTCTTTCTCATCTCACCCATCCTTGTCTCTCTCATAATAACGTCATGAATAAAATCATGTCCCACTCCCACCATGGATCTGGATACCTACCGTGAATTCCCTGTCGAGCGTCAAGTACTTGGAATATTTTAATTAATGCATTCATGAATAGCGACTTCTTCTATGCCGTGTCGTCTAACCTGCATTGCACTTTCTCTTACTGTCTCAAACCACATTACTACAGCTAGGACGTCTGCCCATTTTAATGTTTTCCACATAGTAAAAAAAAAAAGTGCAAAATTCCCAAATGACAGGTCTACATAAAATGCACGGCATTTTTGTAATCATACAGAGTACTTTGTGTGTGACAGAGCATGAAAGATTACTATCTAACATTTTTTCCCTAATTCCTTCTTCTGTTTTCCTCCCCCATCCAAATTAGGAGACTATTAAAACCCCATTTCCAGAGATTTTGGGGCAGAAAAATATTTTTTGTTGTTCACTATTTGTTCCCATTGCTCAGATCTCAAGTCAAAACAAACTTAAAGGGATCGGTGAGATTTGGAATGCGCATAACTTCATCTTCTGAGACAAATCTGTTTTTTGGTGTTTTCCCCCCTGTGTCAGAAAGTCAAATGCCTTATATTACCAAGTTACCACCCCAATTATCCATGACAAAACAACTCTTTTTAACTAGTCATTTTGATTACAACCATCAGGATCCACCCAAAAGAGTTAAAATCTTTCAAATTTTAAGGAGTAGCTAAAAGTAATCAAATTCTTTTAAAGGGCATTTCATGATTTCAGCACCTTCTGTTTTATTCATTGATCACTAACTAGATATCCTTGAGAAAAGCCTTATTCCCAAAATTTAGCTGATCCCGCTCTTGTGCGGGTTTTTGTGTTATGAGGCATTGCCGTTTCCACGGTCCAATAGCTACTGTGCTGTAATTTCTGTCCGTTTTACGTACAAAAAAAAAAAATCAAAATTGGATTCTTTCCTCACAGATGCGACCTAATTTGCACGTAAGATTGGGCACACATGGATTACTAAGGCTAAAGGTTCAGATGATATTCAAATCTCAACATTTTTTAGGTAAGTCGGGGGGACGCTGTGGATCACGAAATGCCCCTTTAAGTTACTTTTTCCAGCAAAAACTTGGCAGAAAAGAGAAAACTGCAGTGTTCAAAGATACGAAACTCCATTCAATTACGTGTTGTAGTAAGTGTCTGTACGGACAGTAATGACTAAAAGATTTGTCCTTATTTGGATGCTTTGGTCTTATAACTTGTAGGGTATGTTAGGACCTATATATTTTTGATTTTCTGATTTTTCAAATCACTGAGAGTGCCTTTAAAATACAACAGTTTGTGAAATTATTCTTCATTATTGACCTGAATTATTTTGAAGGGGAATTTTTTTTATTCACAACCTCCCCGGATCCCCCACTTACCTAAACCTAAAAAGCTCCATTTTTTGTATCAGTGAACCGTTAAAGGTGCTTGCTCCGATTTATGTGTATTGTGTTCTCTACTTGATATGAGAGCCTGGCACTTGCACATACACCCCATCAAGTACCGTGGGAAACAACCTTGCGGTTTTGATTGTAGACGCATTAATGCATGTTGCAAAGCCCTATTCAATACTGTGCTAATATTGATGGTTAACCACTAAAACGGCGGTTATTTGTTTATATCTTGGGAATGAAGTGGATTTGAGGGCTCAAATTTCAGGACGACAATGAGAAAAATACGGCCTTTCGTCTGATATCAAAATCGATACTACTTCCGGGTAAATCAGGGGGGTCCCAAAGACGATCGGAACACGCACCTTTAACCTTAGTATGTGTGTCTAATATGACGTGCAAATATGATAGTATCCGCATGAAACCCACAATTTTTTATGTTGTAAACAAATTATAGCACAGTGGCCTATAGGGTATACTGTGATCGATGTCATGGCCTATATATGTCAAGATTTCACTAATGATTTTTCAAATTTTTCTAGGAATAATAAGTCTTGCATGTCACTACATATCAGTTGTAGAAATGGTGTTGCCACTGCTTCAAACTATACATCTAAGGTCACACAGCTGAATATTTTCCCGATTGAATAGTTTAGTCATGTTCAACCACATGTTCCGTCCACTCTTCCCCTTGAGTGAAGACAAGTGGTCGCTTTCTTAAATTTGTATACATATTGCGGCTGCGTTTTGCATGTTATATAAAGTGTTCAATACAATTTGACCTGGCCCTTGGAAATGTTTGGCAATGTCTCAAGAGTTTGATGAAATTCACCCATCTCTTGAAGGGGAGTGAATCATACATGATGAGTAAAAGGCTGACATCACTCACATGGTCAATATGTATAGGATGTCATTCAATAAGCAGAGTACATTTCAATGTACATTTTACAGCATTGCATTGTTCCTAATATTTGATGGTTTGGATGCCAAAATAAACCATCTAAGCCTACATCAAGAAAGAACAAACACAAAAGACAAGCCTAATAGTTTCTGGTATCAACAACAACAAATGGCGTTCAATATTATGTTAAGGGGGCACAGTACAAAATGGTCTGCCTATTGAAACATGTGCTTCATGTGCTCTCTTGTATCCGTCATATCTTTGCCCCTGCCTTACAAAAATAGAAAAAAAAGTGCGATGAAATTTGCAGGAAGAGAATTTTGAATTCATGCTCTTTAAAATATCTCTTTTGAACCTACATTGACAATGTCAGGTTTTTGCAAATTAGATTTGAAAATTACACCCTGTTTTTTCTAACTCCTGAGCCCCACAGAATCGGTGTTTCACAGCGGTTCACTTATGTCGCCATATCATACCAGCTCATACCGCCAAGACGCTTTCTTATTCATTTTTAAAATATAAAATTTGAATGAATACGCACATGAATGATACCAAAAGCAAATCTCTAGGACAAATATCCGCCACAAAACTACACAAATTACACTCAAATTCTCGGTTTTATAGGAACTATAGCAGTGTTGCACTTTCCACGGCAGAGGGATTTTGTACTGTGCTCTCTTAACAAGGCAATTCTCGAAAAACAAGTGTTGTCTGCTTTCACAAGATCTCCACCTTAACTTCACTCCCTGCACAAGTACAGCAACTCTATTTTGTTTTCCTAAACAGAAACAAATCACAATGTTGCACACTGCACTTACAGGTCTCAGGACATGTGCAGGTGCAATCAATATTATAGAAGTGTGTAGACCGGCATTCAGCACAGTAAATACCTTCACATATTTCAAACTATTTCTATCCCAAAAGCCTCAGGACTTCAGAAATTCAATAATGCAATATGGAACTAAGAATATCCTCAGTGTCTTGAACATGTGACCCAATTACCATGGATGTGCCATTTCAATATTTGACTCTACAAGATGTTGAGTTCAGTGTTGTTCCTTCTCTGCCACACACCAAAAACAATAATTTTCTTTCTTGCCTCATTGAAGGTGCTTCTTCCAATTATTTAAGTGTATCATGTTCTATTATAAAAGCCGGCCACTTTGCATGCACTCGCCATCAATGTGCGAAACAAACTTAGGTTTGAGGGTAAACGCCATAATGCATAATTTGACGGCCTACTCATTACTGTGCTAATATTAAGGCTTTTCACACTGAGCCGGCGATCGATCGACTTTTGCGATCGATCGCCATTTATGAAGACTAGCGCAGCCGTTTTCTGAATGCTAGATGCGCATGCGCAATAGCGCCTCAGTTACGATGTAAAAGTTTTTCCAAAGAAAGGATTTAATGAGCTGCTGCTCTCACAAAATACTTCTTTTTGAGGCATTTACGGCAGTGGTTGTAGTTGACTTTTTAAATGCTGAGGTACATAGCCATCTTTTAAATGATATGACTTGTCGCCTTGGTTTGATTCCGCACGGAAATTGTGAGTTTTCCGTTCATGAAATTGAACGGACTGAGTAAGGAAATTCAACATGGCGGGTAGACTCTTACGTAAGTGCATTTATTGGACGAATGTGTGCTGTTATTTGAGGAAGCACAACAGCGATATGTGTGTCAGAGTTGGCGAAGTATTATAATGCATTTGGTGGCTGGTTTGAAGTCTACAGATGGCGATTGATCGCAGAAGTGATCGATCACCGGCTCAGTGTGAAAAGCCTTATTGATGGATGCATGGTTAGCCATTTCAATGGCAGGGGGTTTTTTTGTATCGCAAAGAAGAGGATTGGGAGGCTGAAATTTCAGGACGAAAATGAGATTTTCATTTATTTTAAATTTGACACTACTTAGGGTGAAGTTGGGGGTCTCAAAAAGATTGGAACAAGCACCTTTTAAACCAAGTTAAAAAGAGTTGAGGTTGGTTTCATCGATTATGATTTTCAGCACACACACTCCACCCACAAACAACAAAAACAAACACAACGAAACTTGGATTTTGGGCATAAACATTTTGGTTTTCTGGCTTACATTTTAATTTCGAAGGTGTCAACGTATACAAGTCTTTACTTCCCTCCACCCTGGCCACCCTGCCCCAACTCACAATGGGAAGAAACTAACAAAAAGTAACAGATCAAATTTGCTAGCATGTTGCAAAACCTGGGCTCATTTGAAATACCTCACTGAAATTGATGTTTATGTAATGGGAAAAACTGTACCATTTAAAAGCACTCGCATGTGTCAATGTCATGTGTTGACTCTATGTTGAGCAGTGCAACTGATGATCAATTTTTCAACAGTGTTCTCTTGAGAAACCTTGAGGCTTCTGTGTAGTGTATTTGTTGTGATTTAAGGTTGGTCCCGCTCGGGGTGCTGGCGTGATTGCTTATTTTAAAGAAAACTATGTGAACGGCACTGATATGGAAAACAATATTCCCACATCAGTTGCTCCTAATTGCAGGGGTTTTTTGTGAGGATCTGCTCAAGGAATCATTAATTTTGATTTAAAAAAAAAAACAACTTGGGTATGTTGGAAATGGTTTGTAGAAATGTGTTTTATAGCGATCATTGCTCTCAGTGCTTTGAAGGGTGTATCCTTCAAACAAAGTGCAGCCATCTACCATCATAAATGGTTGTGAGCTTTTTGTAAGTGGCACGGCATGTTAGCCATTTTGAGCTTGGTTTCAGCTGCAATTACTCCTTGGTTTTTTTTGGAAATAGCGTATAACAAACTTCAATGTGAACCATGGCCTCTTGTTTTGAGTTTAAAAAATAAGATTTTTTTAAAAATACCGAAAACCACTATGGTTTAAATATAGCATGTGGGCAAGTCAAAATCTACATTAATTCTACATAACGGTTACTACTCGACGGAAAGTATAAATTTGTATTTTCTGTCCCAAACGGACTGGTGAAATTGGACACAGCGTAATACAATGCCCATATCATCATTTTAAAAATCAGAATTCAACTGAAATTTGAGAAAAAAAAAATTTTTTGACGATATCTAAGTGAACCATAACCACAAATAAAGGTGCTAGGATCACAGAATAGACTTTAACTTTTGATGCAATAGTCCTCAGAAACTGTCAGGTTAAATTGAGGAGAAATTAGAGGTTAAGAGGGGTAAATAAATACTACTATATAGATGAATCATGCCGTAGAATATAAGTAAACTGTCTATCAGTGTGCAAGGGAGGTGTGCCTGAGGGTATGTATAAAGTAGAGTGCCATATTTGCATTTTTAGGGCCCAATCTCAGCTTGTTCACTCCTAGCTACCTCATATTTTGCAAATCACCACGCATTAACTCGTAATGCTTGTTTTGCTTACGAAAGCAATGTTTGATGGGCCTGTGCATTAGGTGTAAGGGATTAACGGGCAACCACCCAATTCTCTGCCTTGACCCCACAATTTCACACCATCAATCATAGATTTTGTATCATTTAGAACCCTTTATTTTTCTCTCTCATCTGCAAGACTCTTTCCCATTATGATACTTCAGCTAAAATATGGATTGTACATTTTACAGTAACTGGAAAATTAATTTGTAGTAAAAGTCTTCTAATTCAATCAATTACCGCTCACATTAAATGGTAGTCGATTCAAATTTTGGAAAATTTTAAAGTATGTTTGTGTATGGTCCTTCTTAGGAACACAAAGAAAAATAATGTTTTCATCGGTTGGGGCACCTTGGTAAGTTTTTTATTATTAAGTTTATTAATTTTCTTATTCTAGCTGTTCAGGTGGTTGCCTAAATCTGTTTACCTGCAAAATGATATTCCAATTAACCACACGCAATCCTAATACAATTACCGATCTAGATTTCTTGGTGGGGGGGTTTCACTTTAGGTTTGGGTAGGGATGGTGCCAGCCGGAGTGTTTGAACCACTACCCCAAAATTGTATTTGCAACCCATCCTTATACCTGCTTGAAGCTGAGAGAAACTAACTGTTAAAATGTATTCTGAGCCATTCTGACAGCACTATTTTTTCACATTTGTGTTGGTAGTCATTCTTCATACACCCGATAAATATACACTTGAAACAGGACATGCAACCCTTTCTTATACCAATTCTTAAGATAAAGGGACCGTTTACTTAACCAAATGCTGAAATTATAACCCTCTAGCCGCACATCCCAGTTGTAATCCCTTTTCCCCTAAGCACCACCCCCCCCCACCACTTTAAAAAAAAATCTGCCTGTTTTCCTAAAAATATGGAAGGCTGATAAGGCAATGACAGGGCTTGAAATATGATTAGTCAGATCCAGGAGCAATTTTTTGGTGTTTTTTTAACATTTTATTGCCCCTGTTCTATACAAGAGGTACAGTTTTTGTTTCAAACCAGGGGCATTTTTGCCTTTTAGCAGGGTAATTTACCCCTTGCCCCTGCTTATTTTTCAAGCTTGCCTGAAAGTCAGTATTATGTTTCCCGTAACATTTTTTTGCAAATATAATGAGGCAACTATTAATTTTTCATTATTCATTTGTGTAATTTTGAAGTAACATCAGAATTTCACGACCAACCTTCACAGCATGCTCTATATTTGCTACAATATTGTGCCAACCACCACCCTAACTTGAAAAATTGATTTTGCAACTGTTCTTTGGTTTAAAATCACAAAGAAACTTGATATTTTTTTTTCTTTAAAATACAAAATATTAACTGTTTAGAGATTTCAGCATCTTAAATGCGGGCAGGACCTAAATATAATAACGCGGGCGGGTTACGGGAAAACATAACATCGACTTTCATACGCCTAAGCTACACTATCATGATGTGTCCAAGCTAATTTCATGATCCTAAGCACCTTCTTAAACACACCATTCTCCAACATTTACTTTTCCTGTTTTTTCTCCTTCCTTCTTTGCGCCTATAATCCTTTGGCAAGTAGGCACTTTATAAGTTCTTGTATTATTATTATTATTATTATTAATCATTACCTCTTTTTTTGCTTGTTTACTAATATTCCCAAGAAAATGTTATTTCCAAATTCAGTCGATTCCTGACTGAATGTGTATTACATGCCCCATATAGCCCGCGGTACTTATTTCTCTCTGTAAGTCCTAATGAAGGTTATAGAACTGTCAAGGTCCAATTTTCCAATGATGTGTCTAGAATTGTACCATCCCCAGTTAGTATCTACCGTAATTTTCGGAAAATAAGCCGCGCGTCGTATAAGCCGCAGGGCCTAAAAATCGGCTTATTAAGATTCAGACCTTAACGCATAAGCCGCACCGCCAGATAAGCCGCACAGCGGCTTGGGTCCGACTTGTTAGGATCGTGTTATAACGTTGTTAATAGAGAAAGAAACCAAAGTATTATCTCATGTTATAACTATTTACAGTGTTCATATATGTCGCACAGGCGACTATTTTTATATTTTATAAATATTTTTTATAAATATATATTAATGAACATGAGAATCCAATGGAAGACAAAGTCAAGAAAATACAGGCCGAAATATGATCCCATTTTCAACTCTTCTCTGTCGTTACGTATTTTTTAGGTATGTTTTCACATGCAGTGCTATATTTTTGTACAGCCATCCGATCTAGTGTCATAATAAATATGCAGAAAGAGAGACTAATAGTGGTTGTCGGCGGGACCCCCTTTGAATAGTCACATCCTCCATGGAAGCTACGGGCCTACGGAAAGCGGTTTACGACCAAGGAAGACGGAACCTGTTGGATTCGTACCACGAAACTAGCACGTCCCGAAGACTACGCTCTTGGAATACCGGAACAACCCCACGCCGACAATCCATTATCCCCATCCATCATATCTAAGTTTAGCCTTCACTTACATATTTGTGCCAATCCTGTGGTATAATCATGTCGGTACTTTTTTATTCTCTACATCATTTATGTTTTTATATAACCATTTAATCCTTATAAGAGAGAGAAACTAAATTTTGGTTTCGGCGGGGCCCTTTGACTAGTCACTATCATCCTGGAAGCTAACGCCTACGGAAAGCGTTACTACCAAGGAAAGCCTGAGCCTGTTGGATCGTACCACGGACCTAGAGCACTCCCCGAAGTCGACTACGCTCTGGATACGGAACCCACTCCGACAATCCCATTATCAGCATCATCATATCTAAGTTTACCTTCACTACTTTGCAATCTGTTTTGTATTAACTTCATTGGTCGTTTACTTTTTTATCTCTACATCATTAGTTTTTATATACCGTATCCGTTATTTACGAAGAGACCAATTTTGGTTTGTCGGCGCCCTTTGGACCTATTTCCCCTATCCTCCCATGGACGCTACGCCTGCGTAAAGCATTTACTACCAAGAAGACGGACCTGTTGGATTCGTACCACAGAACTAAACACGTCAAAAGGGAACTACATACTGGATACGGGAATCCCCTTCCGCCCATAACCACTTATTAGCATCTAGCATCATCATTCTAAAAGTTTTAACTTTCACTAATTTCGCAAACCTTTTTGGCATTACTTTTTATGTTGTTTACTTTTTTTATTTTTTTTATTTTTTTTATTTTTTTTATATAACATTTTAATCCTTTATTAAGAGACGAATATTGGTTTATCGGCAGTCAGATGGCCAGAGGACGAGAAACAACCCATCACCATACTCTGCCGATTCAGCCCATGAGGTGGCGGCCCTATT
The DNA here is from genome assembly GCA_023653785.1 of Ophioderma brevispina. NCBI lineage: Eukaryota > Metazoa > Echinodermata > Ophiuroidea > Amphilepidida > Ophiodermatidae > Ophioderma > Ophioderma brevispina. Next base: position 48,349 of record JAMKCH010041138.1, on the reverse strand, counting down.
TCACATGACATCGAAGATGAAACTTTGACGCTTCGCTGAGATGACTTCTAGATCTGTCATAGCACTCGCTAGCTTTTAATAGCTTTCCTACACTTCCAAACAGTCCTTTTCAGGACTAACCATTCTTTCTAAAGAAGAATATGAGTGTGTCACAATAAAAAACAAAGCAGAGTCACTGATCCCGTCCCCCCCTCCCCCAATGAAAAGTACAAGTCAAAATTTGTTCAACCCCAATGAAGAAACTGTTCTTTCTCTTTCCTATTTCTTCATATTTTCACTTTTCTTTTGTCATTTGGTTTTCTTATTAGTTATATATTCAACTGATTAGGTATGCTATTTTCATTTGGCAAATTAACTATTAGTCCCCGATTTTTTTTTAATTCTGAATAAAACATCTAAACTATACATTTTAAAAAAAATCAGTCTTTTTATTAATTAAAGTTCATTTCCATTTTTGTAATCGTTTAGCTTCTAGCAACATATATTACAAGATATTTTTACAATCGCAAATGAAATAGAGTGACCAACCAAAAAAAAATAAAACACCGAAAATCTAATAAAAATATCCTTCCTTTTTATTAATAGCGTTCAGTTTCTATTTTGTAATCGTTTAGCTCCTATTTTGAAAAAAATGACAAACAAATGACAATTCCTTAACAACGTATTGTGCATGTGAGTTCCCTTACTATACCGTCAAGTACAGAGAATAAGAATTGAAAAACTGTAAAAATTTGCTCTTTTAGTTAAAATTAACATGCAGGGTGTTGCTTAGTATAATAATCATGTCACAAGACAGACCTTAGTCGCAAACTTTAAAATAGTTCGTCCCTATCTTTGCCCGTTGGTCTCCCTCCAAGAACGGACCAGGCCCGACGTTGCTTACCCATGGTGATATGACAGCGCTAGGCGTTGCTTTGCCATGAGGTCACTTGACCTTTACTCTGCGTTAAAACTATACTTGAATCTTTTACTCAGATGTGTTTTTTTAAAAAAAAAAAGATACCAATGAATACGTAAAAATATTTCATTTACATAAACTCTCATACAGTCATTTCATTTATCACTAACACAAACCTTAAAACACAATGGCTGGAATTTTTTTTAAAAATGTTTTTTTTTTTTTTTTTTTTTAATTTTTTAGTGTTAAAAAATACACGGAAATTTCCATTGACTTGGCCAAAACACAAGGGTCTTGTTTTCGATCTGGCTGGTTTCCCCCTTGGGTCGATGTTGGGAGTAATTAACACACGGTATGTCTGTCTGGGCGATCGAGCGTTCCCCCCCGCTGATCGATGTTGCGAGTAATTACACGGTATTGGCTGTGGTCTCAATAGTTGAATTCATGTCTATCATTTTGTATACAGACTATCCGCTTCAAAGCGGCTTTTAGGTTTATAGCTAGAGTCTCACGAAAGTACTTAATTTGATCAATTACATTGCGGCAATAATCACACAAAGGATGTTCCCCCCCCGCAAGTTTTGGAAATTGAGGACCCTTTCAGATTGTCGGTGGTTTTTTAATTTTTATAGTTGCTTTCAAGTCACTACCACTTGTTGGTTAATTTAAACTTACAACGCAACGTATAGCACCGCTTCGGTTTTATAAATAAAGCAATCGCATCCTTTGAAGCCGTTGAAAACAGACTTAAATCTGCGGCTATATTCCGAAAATTACGTAACTATAGATCTAATGAATGTCAGTCAATCATATCAGTATTTCAAATGACCAGTCCTGAAATATCAAGTTATTATCCAAAGACAAACCTAAAACATTCAGAATGAATCACCACACTTAAAACAACTTTAAAATATGGATATGCAATGGCCACTTTACTGATAATTTCTATCAGATTGGCAGTAAGGCTTGACTTCTTAATTGGACTTCCCTCGTCTTCAGTATTTTTTTGTAACACGTTTACCAAGGGGGTGGTTACCACCCCCCCTCGAGCATTTGTTACAAAGCACCCAATGCTTTTGATTTTTTGATACCAGTGGTAGCCTATCACTAGTAACTCAAATCGACCTAAAGTGGACAAACTCGTATCTTATCCTGCCACTACAATGAGGAATTATCTTCAATCCTTTCTGTTTGTACCTCAGGAGTAGGTCGAATCACTTAACTTTACGACGATCAACAAAGCCGATCACTCATTGACACGCTCTTTACGACACCAAAATAAGCACGGCACCCCCCAATTTTATTTTGGGCGCATCGCTTTGTATCCAATCCTCTCACAGCTTGCACCCATATTTACGGGAATCAGCCAGTATCCGACATTGATCGCCCGTGATGAGTGGTTATCGTGAGCCAGCCCATGCTCGTGAAAATGAATAATGCCCCTGTATTGAACCGTCTCAACCACATTCTAGTTGGGATGTAGAGGAGGGTTTCCTCAACATCAGACCTCGAAACAACAGACCTTCAGACCTCGAAACATCAGACCCGGAAAATTCACTTCCGGGTCTGATGTTTTCGAGGTCTGATGTTTCAGCCACCCGGGGGGAGTTCATGAAATCATCTAGACCTCGAAACCAGACCCTCAGACCCTGAAGTGAGTTTTTTTTGTAAGTCAACATTTTACTCCGGGTCTTATGGTTCGAGGTCTGATGTTTCTAGACACCCGGGGGTATTCTATAAACATCAGACCTCGAACATCAGACCTCAGACCCGGAGTGAAGTTACTTCCGGGCTGATGTTTTCGAGGTCTGATGTTTCGGAACACCCGGGGGGGATGTCTAGAAACTCAGACCTCGAAACATCCGACCTCGAAACCTCAGACCCGGGAGTGAAATTACTTCCGGTCTGATGTTTCTGTCTTATGTTTCGAGACAACCCGGGGGGGATGTCTAGAAACATCAGACCTAGAAACATCAACCCGAGTAAATTTGACTTCGAAGTTCAAAAATGTTTCCCCGATCAGCATTTCACTTCTTTTTCTGATTTTTTTTAAATTCAGTAGCCCTCACCGTGCTGTGACACGGAGGAGTTTGCCCTGGTTTTCTCGCTAAATGAGGGGGGGGCCGACCAGTCAAAGAGAAAGGGACGATAGGGCCGGGGTGCGGGAGGAGGTGTCCTCCCTTTACGGGCCAAACCTTTGCAACGTTCGCTTACTAAACACATTTCCATTCATCAAATTTTGTAGAACAATTTGAATTACTTGTATGGTAAACTAACTTCATAAATTCATGCCAAACCGTTTTACAAAACGTGTGGGTGCGGGAGGTATTTAAGTTTGAGTATTTAGTTTTCAAGACTGTTTCTAATGAATGAATAGTAGATAGACCCGATTTACAATTGCAAGTTAATTAATAAAAAACTTAACTGATTAGGTAGGTTAAGGTTAAATTTATAAAATGGGGACTTTTGGGGAACTACCTTTTCGAAATGCGGGCTTGTGGAACTTGAGTTTGAGTAAGGAATGATATGCTTTGTGAGCGGCTAGCAAGTAAGTGAAAGGGGTGTATTTAGCAACGCCGTCCTTTGGTCCAAGTCGGGGTCCAAGTCCAGGGCACTCTCCCTTGTCACGCCTGAGAGTCCAGAATTTGTTTTCTATCTACTTTTTTTCATTTTTTTTAACTTACAAAACTTCTCAGACAGACGGGTACTAGTCAACAATTTTCAGGGCCAGTCTCCCCCTGTTTTAAGGAAGCGTGTGTTCCGCCTCTTAGTCCAGAAAATAAGATTTCCTCCCCGTTTAAGTCACTTCCGGGTCTGAAGTCTGTTGTTTCAAGGTCTGGATGTTTCTCGACCTCCCAACCGGGGTGTCTAGAAACATCAGACCTATAAACATCCGACCCGAAGTAACTTCACTTCCCGTTCCGGGTCTGAGGTCTGTGTTGTTCTATGGTCTGACGTTTTCTAGACATGCCCCCCCGGTGTCTAGAAACACAGACCCTAAAACATCAGAACCGGAAGTAAAATGTTTGACTTTCGCAAAAAAAAATCACTTCTCTCCGGGTCTGAGTTCTTTTGTTTTCGAGGTCTGATGTTTCTAACATCCCCCCCGGGTGTCTAGAATCATCAGACCTCGAAACATCAGATCCCGAAGTGAATTTACTTCCGTGTTGATGTTTCGAGTCTGATGTCTGTTGTTTCGAGGTCTGATGTTATTCGAGACAAAAACCGGAGAAGGGAAGAAGGTAACAATATCGTCTTGTTCGTCTGACGGCAATACTCGTTTGGTTTCAATATTTTTTTATTTCTCGTATGGCTTATAAAAAATGTTTTGACAAGAAAAATCGTTTTTCGTGTCAAGCAGCTAGTTTGTTTTTGGTATCACCTCATTTTTTTCGGGAATCTGCTCAAACCAGTGAACAGATATTAGAATGAACCTGGATGTTAATATTTTCACTAGTTTATGCTCTATTATTGCGTACATATACGCCTATATTTTCCCACGATATTTTCCTTACGATACCAATTTATTTCATTTTGCCAAGACTGAATGCCCGATTAAGTTTAGCGAGTTATCGACGCTGACAATCGCCATTACAACAAATTCTGTACACTGCTCCTCTTGGCCAAGATTAGCCCTGCGGGGGTTACTGCCGTAAAAAAACTTGGGTCTCCATCGGGCAATCGGGGATCCTGCAATTTCTTAAATCTTGTTTGTTTGGTTTTGTTTTCTACTTTTGTTGTCCTTTTTTTCTCTATCCAAGGATTGGTCGAATCGAATACCAACGATAATACGCATGGCCAAGAAATAAAACTCATGGAATTTTTTTATTTGATGTCGAAAATCTAAACCCTTGACTTACATCTTTTGTAACAATCAATGAATTTCATACAAAAAGAAACTTCAACGACTTGTATCATTTTGTTAAGTTTATTCAGCCAGAATTTTTTGTTTCTATATCATTAAATTACATTTACTATAGCTATATTACTGTAAACCTACAATATAAGAAAACATTAAAAATATTTTTAACAAAAACTTAAAAAAAATCCACAAACAACTTTTCATTCCGTTCTTTTCCATACCAACGTATTTTAATCTATTTAATTAGATTAGTCGATGTTATATATATATTTACATTTTAAAGCCCATGAGGATGAAGATTCAAGTCGAGGCAAAAAGAGGCAAGAACAAACGATCTCCGGCCGATGATCGAGGCAAACCTGCTCACGCCTATATCCCCAAACGTGTTCCCCATTTGTATAATGTTGCAATTCAGCCCGAAACTTCACTTATTTGTTAGAATTTTTCGTTTAGGTTCACAAATACTGTTCAAAAGAGCAACAAGTATGTCAAATAATATCTACAAAGTTTCATTTACTATAGATTGATATCTCCAATAGGGGAGCATAAACGCAAAATAAAAAACAATTCTGCATTTTTCTGACGATCATTTGGGAAAATATTACACATGCCCTGGTGCATTCTAATTAAATGACTTTGCAGGGCTAGTGCCGTTTTTCTTCATGTGTGCAAGCAATGAAAATCCGCTCGAGTAGGGAACAAGACCGAGAATGTTGCTCGGAAGCTGCGAATGAATGATATCATGTGATGATTTGAGGTGGGGAGGGTGAGTTCAAATTGGTCTGAGCACTAAAGAAAAGCATAAAAAATACAGGTAAAATGGGGTACGTTGGGGACACTGGGGTGAAGTGGACACAAACTACATATTCCCATCAATCAAAATAAATTTTTGCAACATGAACAACAGTGTGTCCAACAATCTAACGTAACATGTTCTGCGTTACATTCAAACTCAAGAATTGATTTATCATCCTTGAAATGTTTTAAAAGGTCAAAGGGTCAACACTGACCGCAATTAAGTGCCAAATCTGCAATTATTCTTAATTAAGGTGTTAATTGCTAATGCAAATTATTTTTACTGAAAAGTAGAGAAAATTTTAAGCTATACATTTAATCTATGATAAAATTATGTTTTTTATCAAGCAATTGCAAAAACTTCTAAAGTTCTGCCAATTAATATGCAATGAGCTAATTAATTATGCTGCTGTCCCACTTACCCAACATGAATTCACTTAGGGTAAGTGGGCCTGGCTATTAGCTGGTACTTATTTTTATCTTTAAAAAAAGTAAATTTTTGAGAAAAATATAACTTCTAAGACATTGTGTCATTATAATACACACATTATATGATAAAATACATATTTTCGGAAAATAGAATTTTAAGACCAAAAATGAATAAAAAGGCAATTTTTCGGCAAGTTATTCGAAGTACGTGAAAATTATTGAGCGCAAAAAGTATAAGGATCATTAGTAATTCTGAAAACACTTTTGCATTATTCACAGCAGTGAATATATATTCTTTTCGTGATAGCCTTTCTCCCTAATTGCAATACTCCCAAAGTACGTTCCACTTACCCCAAACTGTGTGGAATATAAATGGGTAACCAGGGACATGGTTCTAATTAGCACGTTTTCTATGGGGCATGTGGTACATACCCGAAGTATTTTAAAACAAATGCCTCATGACCCACAGTTTGCATAGTAAAATTAAATGTTTTCAGAAAAACCTACCATGTCTTTGTATTCGAACCAATTTAGGCTTAAGTGCCCCACTTACCCCACTTTACCCTACATTCCAACTGCACATGCCAACTTTCTGGGTATGTTATTTTCATGTTTGCGCGTCAGTCGTACGTACCGTATAAAACGCCGTACCAAGGCTTATAAGACTAATGTTTCATGTAGTGCTGAAGAGATCGAGTGTTTGACTTTGTACATGAAACATTACAGGAATTACAAACCAATTCCTCCTGCGTTGAAGCTGCCCCGGTGATGTTAATGCATCCATGTTGTGTAGGGCCTATTTGGTATGATTGCTAAGCTATAAACTCTTGCACATGCTAAAATGTAATCATCATGTCTCAGAAGTTCGAATTCACGCTTGCATTGTACACGGCGATCTTTACACGGTATCAGTGCTTTTATGGCTTCGCAAAACAGACGGCTATTGCGTGTGATCCACCAAATCTTGTCATCATAACTACTCTCCGAATCACCGCCTTCGTTCTCAATCAAGTCTTCATCAATAGTAAATTTGGTTGCTTCGAAAAGCATAAAAACGGCTAATTTCAGCTTGAAACCACGGTATGCGCAATCCATTATGGCCGACTTCAAAGTTGATCGCTGGTTGAATATGGTAATTGTTTTGGAAATTTCGTGAGATTTGACCCACCACTCCTGCTCCTGGAGCATCAGTTGTGGCAACCGTTCCGAGCTGAGCTATCATTATATTGAGTGCTGGCTGAATAACAATACAGTAGCGACACCCACACAACAAGCCACGACAATAAAATAAATATACCATTCTCTCCCATAAGTTATGTAATAAGACAAAAACGTCCCTGGGACATGGGATGTCCGCGGTGCCCCACCCGCGGCATAATTGCGGTATGGGAAGCAGAGTGAGGAAAAGTTGTTTGAGATAGAAATGGGGTTGGATGCCTCCTGCTCTCTCCCGTACCCCCGATTTTCACCTCTTCGTTCTTATTCTTTTTTGCTATTGCCTTTTTAGGGATTTTTAATTTTCCATACCTGAATACTTCGGCTAGTTTTCTTATAATTAATTTTGATAATGTCAGTTGTTTAAAAATTATATTGAAACTTGCGCTTATATACCATTTTTTGTTAAACTAGTTGCGACAGTGCCTGTCCTTGGTCCCGTAACACTAACACTTTTTAAGTTATACCATCGAATTTCCTACATCCATGCCTACGTTTCTTTCAATTTTCCTTCTAAGCTCTAAGTTTATTGCTAATATTCATACAATTTTGTATATTTAACAAAATCGCTTAAAGTCACATAATGTTATCCAATATTACTTTAGCTACTTTTTTTACATAACAGGGCATTCCTGAATAAGCCCCACCTTAATAATCCAGCAGCTCACGCCTTAGGCAATACCTTCGCAAATACGCCAATATGTAGTTCGTCAAAAGTTGTTAACACTACAACATAACCACAATCTCTTGAGGATATCTCCGTTCATTATTACAACCAAGAAAAGCACGAAGGATTGTCCATCACCTACCTATCAAAAAGTCCTAAAACCAGTTTCAAGAAGTAAGAATTTTTTAAGTTCGCCGGCAATTAGGTAATGTAGAGGTGTTTGAAACTCTCATTAAAAGTGCTACACTAAAAAGAAATACCATATACTCGGTTTAGGATATCTCCGCTCATTATTACAACCAAAACAAGGCAAAATATTGCATCTTAGGTGAAAAAGGTCCTAAAGTAGTTGAAAGAGTAAGATTTTTTACATTTGCCAGCAAATTACGTCAGTAATTACTTTTGTAGTAAACAAGGGCTGGGAAAGTGACAAGCGGCCGCGTGCGGCGCTCTTGCCCCTTTGTCGGACCCGTGAGGCCATTGCGGTTCCGATTCGCCCGGGCGATTAGCGATAAACCTTGTCACGTTAGAATTGCAAATCTTGCCCACCGATCACTCGTCTGTCTTGTGGTTAGGTAGCTGACCCTCATGATACAGTGGCTCTTCGGTTCGAACCTCGCAAATAAAAATTTTCATTATTTTTCAGGTCAGAAGAGAAAAATTTTAAGTCCAAAAAGATAAGAAAAAAAATACTAGCTCCTTTGAGGTTAGTGAGGGATACCTGCGCCTGGGAAGCATAGTTTTGGTCAAAAACTACCGCGTGCAATTGCTTGAAATCCTTGCTCATGTTTTCGGTTGGTGTAAAAGGCAGAAACGCACAATGGGCAGGAAGAACAGCATGGGCAGAATGAGAAAATCGAGCAAATGACGAAAAACAAAATGGGCAGAATGAGCAGATTGAGCAGCGAAGCAGAAGGGACAGAATGGCCAGAAAAGCTGAATTGGCAGGCAAAAGTGCATCATATTGTCATTGATCCGGGGTGTGTTATATATATATATATATTCTAATATTATATATATATATATTACCCCCTAATATCGCACCTTTGGGAGACACTTTTTTTTGTTATGTACTAATGATACGTTAGGGAGACATTACTGTCTCCTAACGTTTCCTTTAGAATTGTGCGTTGATTCCGTCAAAGGATATGAATATTATTTATGCAAATGGAAGGGTACCACTAGAATAACAAAGGATATGAATTTAATTAATTTAAATACCTGTAGAGCTCATTATAGCTAATGAATTATTTAACTGTCTCCCTAATATACCATTTGTAGAAATTTTTAAAATAAAAATTTGTATAGATATATATATATTAGATATATATATATATATATATATATATTATCTATATATACTTATATTATATTGGATGAGAGGTGGTGTCAATACGATCACCGCCCAATGTCAACCGCCCGTTGGAACCAAAATAATCTCATATTTTACTATAGTTTTTACGTTTGCGAGCACTGGTTCTACTTACAATTACATTTAACGATTTTATGTTCTAAATAGTAATTTTTAGCGCGTTTTTGCGCACATGTACTAGCAATCAGTAAACCCTATGTCATAATTAATTTTAATGAAACCCCTCCCCCCATGTGAAAAGGAATTTACGCCACTGAATGGGCAGGGTTAAAGGTCCGTTTATACTTCCCTGCATTGTAGTGCAGTATTGCCAAGCAGTCTACCCAAATCGTTACTGTAATCACTCCGCAGTGTTGCAGCAACGCATGCATTAACTTCAACAACTTAAATTACTGGCAGTGACCCTGGGTTGACCTGCAGTAATCGATTGATTATGAGTGCAGAGGAAGTGATGGAACATTGCAGTAAACGTCCGTTCATACTTTCCACTGCATGTAGTGCAGTGCGTTGAATTGCCTTGATATACTGCAATTGCAGTACTACAACAAAGTCATTCGTTTTAACTTGTATTGCAGTGGGTTGCGTCAAGTTGTAGCAGAAAGTGGTCGATATAGAGGCAATGCAGCAGCACTGCACTTCATTGCAGTTGCACTGCAACTGCCATTGAGTGGAAAGTATGACGGACCTTAAATGGTACTGCACGTACTGTAGCATGAAGTGCAGTGGAATATGACCGGACCTTTTGGATAGGCAGAGTAGCACTAGCGCATATGCGCGTTTTTCCATTTAGATTTTTTTCTTTCTTCCGCAATTTTTGTTTATATTTTTATTTGTTTTTTATTGTTTATGTTGTATTTTTTCCTGATTTTTTTTAACATGCAATTTGTTTTTGCTTTTGTTTTGTTGTTGGTTTTTAATTGTTGTTGTATTTTTTCAATAATCTTTACTTCATTCTCGGTATTTTTTCTGAACATGTAGATGCCAATAATCCCTAATACCGCCTATTGTTTTGTTTGAGAATGTCCTCGCAACTGTACCTAATCTAGAACACCGCAGTTGCATGTTAAAGGATGAATGTATTTTCGGTGTGCAATGCATTTTCCTGTTGACAATCAGAGGTGGTCCATATACAAGGGAAAAAAGTTAAAAACTGCCAAGATCTTGGTTGAACCCAAACCAAAGTTTTTCCACCCCTGCCGTATTTTTCTATTATGCTACCCGGTGTATTCTTCATTTCTTATTGATTGCCATTTCTTTCCCTATTCGACTTTCTGCCGAGCTGGGCCATGGTCATTCGGCTCTTCTGCATAATTCCGTTTCCATTCTCCTTTTCTGTCTTTTCAGTGCTCTGGAGGGGGGCGTGTCGGAGGGCCGCAGGGGGTTTTACTACGTTTCTGTCCGATTCCTGCCCATTCTGCCTTTCTGCCTTTTCACCAACGTTGACTTGAATCACCTCTCTTGAGAACTTTGAACTCGGTAGGTTCCGAAACAGCGTCCACCAACCCGATAGTTTTTTATAAGATAATCATCGAAAAATAACGTGTTTCGTTCGCATTCGAATAAATTACCGGGACCGCTGTAAACTGAGCATCAATGGATACTCATTTTAATGTTACCGTAACGAACGGACCAACGAACACCAACAGAGTTTCAGGGCGATTGTAGGAGCTTGCTTCGCAGCTCAAAATCGCTATCCATCAAAATAATGATAAACGAGAAATAGGCAATGAAAAACAAATCGTGTTCATGGCTATACGTAATCTTAAGTTCACTTACAACTTGAAGGTGTTGGAAAATATATCCGTCGATCACGCATTTTAAGCTGGGATTTGGCCAATTTCTTCGACTTCCTCACTATTATTACCAAGGTGTTTTATTGTTATTATTATAGGTAGTATAAATCTAAGGTTCCCGAAAAACATGAAGAAACTCGATGTGTTTCCCTAAATATCGGAGTGCGCTTTTGCTAAACATTGTGCATCTGCTGCATCAAATCCCGGTTTAAAATTAACTCCAATATGCTTTGACATTTCCAATCAAATAAGGATTGAAAGTTTCGCATTCTACCTTTACTGTGTGTATGACATGACTTCTCTTCACTTTTCGTCAACAGGAATTCTTGGCTCGTCGCCCGACTAGGCTTGCCTGGGTTGATTTCGCACCTGTTTTTGTGACATTGCATATGATTTGCGCTAACATTTTTGTCAAGGGCGGGAAGCAATTTTTCTTAAAAAAAGTCACGCTGCTCTATCGTCTCATGTGTTGTTTTCACCCATAAGTTTTTGTCCCATTAGCCTGATACTGATTTTACAATTTTTCACGACTGGGGCAAACTTGATTTAAAAAAAATAGAAAATAAGAACTGCAAACTCGCCTCTCCCCCGCCGTAATTGTAATCACGGGGAATCCCCGGGTGAGGTAATTAGGAAAATCTGTATTATAAAACATCCACGTCGACGCGTCTTGAGAAAATCAAATCACGTTGTGATTTGGTCCGAGAATTATACTGCGATTATATAAAAAAATGGTAGAGAACACCGATTTTGTCAGCGCCAGGTTTAATTTCATCATTTTTGTAATTGCTATGCTTTCTCATAGAAACATAATGTAATTTGTACAGTAAAGTTTCGGATGCTGGAAAATTTCCTGTGGTTCTAGATGCACGTGCACTCAGCTGGTATTATAGGTGTTTGCCTAATTAATTCCGCCAAGTATGTCCAAGGGAAGGGGAGCTGAGTGAATGTTGCTCGGATTTGTCGTGAATGTTTGTTCGCAAAAATACCTTGTAAATTTCATCATGGCCGATTGTTCAAACTGACTTCTTTTTTTGTTTTTATTTTTTATCCAAGTTACCAAGCAAAAATAGTTGTACATAGTACAGAACTACATTTTCTATCGTTTCGTCTGTATGGTAACGATAACACGCATAGAGAACTCATGAGGAAATGCACATCTATAACGTAAATAAACAAAAAATTGATATTATTTCATGTTTGCGATAGTTTTATTTGGCTTTGTTTCTGTTTTCATTTTTTTTTGGTTTTGGTTTTCAGTGAGGTTACTTTGGGTTTCAAGGTCTACAATACGATGCCAGTGGCTTTCCGACGGATTTTGCAGATGTGATCAAGCCAAAAACAGGGGCCAAGAAATAAAATAGTGCTATTCATGGCTAAAGTTTTTATGTCGTGACATTCCAGGCTCCAAAATAACTAGGCACCTAAGGCATTTGCCTTGGGTGCCCCTCATTTTCCTTGGTGCCCTACAAACTTTGCTATCTTTAACATGTATGGCCTTGGTGTGCCCTTTTAAAATTGGCAAAATTGCCTTGCCCTCCTAATTTCTTATTTGGAGCTGCATTTCCTTGGTCGTGGATAAGCCAGTCAGGCCTAATTATAGCCTAGTTTCAACCGTGCACACCACACGCAGAGAATTTCAGTTATTATAGTAAAATGGAGTAGAAACTAGCAAGTAACCTACTGCACAAAGCGAGTTCTATGTTAATGGCGCCTATTGTCCGAAATCTCGACTCATGAGGCTCAAGTGATTCGATCGATCGATCGGTCCCTCTAATTAATGGCAGAAATTGCTTACCGAGATTCCGCACACAAGAACATTTATTTGGTAAATGAAATAGACTATGCAAGATTTTACATAAGATCACGAGAGCACTTGCACGATAATCTGCAGAAATTTCATGAGCACTCCTTGGCATGATCGGTGAAATGTGTGACTTGCCTAGATTTCTGTATCCCCTCTGGAAAATACTTGGGCATCGCAGCTCAACTTGCAAATGCTGAGCGATGATCCCAGGCTGAAGATTTTGCTCTATTCATTTCCTGACCACTTTAAAAAAAAATCGTCACTTTTTTATTGCAATTTTCGTTATCTGTTAAGAATTGTTAAATAATTGATCGTATAGACCTAATGTTTCCTGTTTGAATCAATTCACGCGGACGGGCCGACGTTTAAGATGCTGTTCGATCGCCATGTTGTCTTGGATATTTTTCACACTTTTTACAGATCACAAATACACATGAAAAATTTACATATTTTGCCAATTATAACAACGTTATCATTTTACTCAAATGTCAAAATCTATGTTTATAAATAAACATTTTTATGATTTTAAAAGATACTTGGACTTATTTACTGTTTGGGTTTACTTCTGTTAACATATCAATAAAGAATGTTGTTTTGGACCAGCATTTACATGGGGTAACATAGTAAATGCTCGGTCATAAAATAAAAAAAGACTGAATTATAAGGCTGTAATACATCGCTTATCTCACCTTGTTTTTTTTTAATTAAAAATTAAATCCCCCCCCAACATAGCCACGAAAAGTTATGTTTTTTCTCTTCATTAGTTGAGTGTCAGAGAATCAATTTTTTTTTTAATGTTTTGATTGTTTAAAGTGGTCAAAATCCAAACGTTGTCCCTGCACGTAAAACCACCATACACATTTGCCGCATTAATTCAGGACTCCATCGCTGCATTGTCACGCTATGAGGGAATTCCCCAAGATCACAACAGGTGTCTTGAAACCTGTGAATTTATTTTATGTGCGGTATTGCTAAAGCCAATAGTTTCTGGGCATCTAGAAACCTTATTTAATGGCCCGTCAAGTTCATGACGTCATCCAGACCTGTTTGTTGGCTTGTTTTTTTTTTTTTTTGTTTTATACTGCGTATGCAAATTGAAGATTTGCTCTGGGGCTTCCCCGCCTTTAGAAAGGTATGATGTAATCACGATCAAAATGCCGAAGTCATGAGAGTTGAGTGATTTTCAGAAAGGGCAAATGTTGGCTCTTTTGATTCGCGATCATCTGGAATTTGCGGGAGGTCCACTTTTTCGCTACAACTAAAATTTTGAAGATCGTGGCATGAGGATAACGCAGAAATCGAGATTGGTAGACCAAAAGCAATCGGAACGGCGGGAAGCGAGATCGCCATTCAAGCCATCAACGCAAATACGGTTTTATCTGCTCTCGGCTCAGTTCAGAACATCCTCGGCCTACTGTCAGAATTCCCTGGTCAAGCGTTGACTTTGAGGTTTTGGAATGGCCAAATATTCCAATGAACTATTGAAAATCTATGGAACAAGATGAGGAGAATTCAACATCACAGTTGTGGGGAACCTTGTTGGAGAGGTGAAATATTCTTGGGAACATCTAATTGGCATATCAACATCACGCATCTCGCTGATACTGATAGCATGATGAAACCTGCATCGACATTTTTAATATCGACGTCGCGTCACAACGGAAAAGGCTACAAAGTTTCGCTTCTCTCACATAAACAGTCCTTCGGGACTACCATATCTTCTTAAACATATTTTATGGAAATAATAAAAGAAATCCCAAAATAAAACACCCGACTTTATTTTCAACATTTATTCGGAAACATCCATCAAGTTCGATTATATTCTTACCATCAAACACCCACGGTACCACGTGTATTCACACGTATACAAAGCCATATTACATTACGTCGTAACATCCTCCGAGCATCACATTCTTAAATTATAAACAGCGGTTCCCCACGAATACGCACCCACCTGTTTCATATTAGCCAATTTGGGTGCATAGCAGAAACTGTAACCATGGTACATAGCATACACCCACTTGCTTATAGGCTCACCCCAGTATCCTTATTTGTTGTACATTTGGACAATGTATCTAGTGAAGTGGTCAAAGTGAATTTTATTTGGACAGTTCTTATAATTTGACTGGAAAAGAAAGATTTCAGCGCCCATATTGTTTTGCAAAGTTACAAATTTCACAAACTTAACACGTGGGCCGTAACCCCTCGAGTGTGTCCATTTCAGGACAATCAATGCCCCGAACTCGGGCTAATTTAGGCGCAATCACGCTTGCGCACTATGAGGAGCATCACCTGTTTGGGGTGGCAAGTATCGGTGGGAATTTCCTCGCATTGATTAATGGCTTGCCATTCCGTATTTTTTTCAAAATACAACTGCCTATAGGCCTACAACCACGACTTCAGGTATTGAGAAAATACCTCACTTGGAATGTTTATTTGACAAAATATCTCGCGTAAGTAGTTTTAACAATTTGGCTAATTGTTATGAAATTTTTCCTTTCAGTGTTTTTCCGTTTTGTTATTCTGATTGCGTGTCCCTTTCCGGCCTTTCCTTAAACTCGGGTTGTAGCTATAAACTTGCCAGTGGAGTGTATTTGATGCCAAAATATAATACATAATATAAAACATAGTAATGATAAATTAAAGATTATAAGTTAAATTATAAACGAACTATTTTTTAAAAAAACCAACGGATTTTGTTTGAGGAGTGAATATTCCGGCGCCACATACACAATGAAAATAAGGAAGCAAATGGCAGTCACTTTTGATTATTACTTTGATCATGGGCAAATTAAAACGACAGGAGGGGAGCCGAAGAGATTTGACAAATATTTTTAAATTCTTGTATTAGCGTTGGAACCACCCAATCCACCTGCTTCCCTTCTTGTCCCGATGTTCGCTACCTACCCCTCCCCGTGGTCAGGCGCCGAGCGTCCAGCGGAAAGTTCACCGTAACATGTTACGCTTGCCCCGTGTTGTTTGGTTTCGGAGTTGGATATTACAGGTTTAAGACTAGGGTGAACATACGCCTACATGCAAAACCCATTGAAACATTTCACTTTTTTCGGATAGAAAGGGAACCGGAGAGCATCAAAGGATGCTGTGGCTTAATCCAGAGGTGTGGCCGGTTGAGTTGTCAATGAGTGAAACAACAATTAAGTGACAATTCCCATATCCTAACGTCCTGTAACGATCTATCAGTGATTTGAAAAATATTTGCAAATTGCCAGGAATTCTTCAAAGTGAAGGATACTCCTGTAGAATTCTCATAATTACGCTTTTCCAGCTGTAGAATGGAAAGAAAAGGAAGAAAACGGCAGTGTTTCCAGATCATCTCCCATTCATTACGTGTTGTAGTAAGTGTCCGTTCGGACGTAATGACTCAAATCTCCGATTCTGTCTTTAATAGGTTGCTTCTGGTCTTATCATTTGCGGGTATGTTAGGATACCTTTACTTGTTTACATGACTGCCTAAATCTGATTTTGATGATTTTTTTTCCGATTTGCCGATGTACATCACTGATAGTGTTTCTTTACTGTCATTTTTTCCACTTTTCACAAATCACGGAGCGGCCCCGTTTTGTTTTTGGGAAATTGGCAAGAAAAATACGCTACCACCTTTTTTGGCAGTGATCACAGGTATGTAGTCTTTTTCCGAAAGGATTTTTGGATTATAGGTCCCCTATAGCCAGTGAAATTTGTTCATTGTTTAAGGCCAAACAACCAAATCAAGTTTGTTCCCAGTCGTCTCCAAAAACCGAAATGTACAATGCACTTTTTATTTTTTAATTGAAAAAAAAAATTGAAAAGGCTTCCCCGAATTGCTCAAAGTGGCTACATGGCAATTCAAGACAGTTGCAAATCATACTTGATTGTCCAATTAGTAGTTTATAAACACAAATTGAATTTGGATAACTCGATATCTTATAAATTTTGAACCTATCTCTGTTTTTGTCTTAAACATGCAAATCTCCTCAGTAAATAAAAGAAACAACACAAAATACAGTAAAATGGCTCCAAATTAAATGCATGTGGCCTACTTACGGGCAACAAACTTGAATCCCCTGCTGACCCACTATTCCCTCAACCACTGGCTCCACCACAATCACCTAACCCAATGGATCCTGTATTCATCAATTACCTGACTACCCCCACCCATCATCAACTCCATCACACCATGGATACTGAC
Source organism: Ophioderma brevispina (assembly GCA_023653785.1). Taxonomy (NCBI): domain Eukaryota; kingdom Metazoa; phylum Echinodermata; class Ophiuroidea; order Amphilepidida; family Ophiodermatidae; genus Ophioderma; species Ophioderma brevispina. Next base: position 31,322 of record JAMKCH010041138.1, on the reverse strand, counting down.
TTTGTCCTTGTCAACCACTGATTTCAGTATGCAATCAATCAGGGGCAGCAAAACGCTACAAGACTAACTAATATAGTTCAAAAACTAATTTTTTACAATCTTTATTGCTTAGGTACATCGTATATCAGGGATTTAAACGTAAAAATATAGATGACATTGAGGTTAGGAGGGCTTGTGTATGGCCCAGGCCAGGGAGATTAGTAACATAATTAGTTACAGTACTCTTATCTGTTGTTTTCTCAACTTATTACAACTTTGAAGAAAAATGAATTTTCTTTCCATTTTGACATCTTCCCCAATTTTTCAATTTCCAGAAATTGTTAGAAGTTAAAACTACATCCTCTGTTGACCTGATTATATGGTCAGAATGGTCCGAGTTATTAAACCCTGATCTATGTTATAAATCTAAATTGCCATGTTACCTGACATTCCCCTTCCTGTCAGGCACCAACTCACCACCAAATCAACCAGTTATAAGAAAACTTTCCAAAGTACTGTCAACCAAGTTTTATCACTGAGGCTGTCACCAAAGTACTTACAAAATTTTGTCAGTACAGTATCTCCGCAACTTTTTGGTCTTTTTTTTTTTTCAATTTTGGCTTTCCTGGCTTTCTTATACTCGATTCATCGGTATGTGAATGTGAACCCCGTACCATTTTTGCGGATGTGAAATTCCCAATGAGGGCGGGAATTCTGTTAATCATTTTATTGTGTGGAGCAATGCCTAATACCTTATTGTGCGTTTCCATACATGAATGAATTTTATTGTAGTGGCATGTGAGTGGGTTTATGACTCGGAGTTTCCTCCAAAAGATAATCGGTGTGGCACGTGCAGTTGAATTCTTTCATTTTCCCTCTCCGACTCAATTGAATAGGCAAAACTCGCAGGGGACAAACTATCAACGTGAATCGACTATAATAAACCGTACCGGGGGGGGGGGGGGAGGGGGACGGATTTGAGCCAAAAAATGGGGTTCTCCGAAACCTAGGTTTTCAGAAAATTTAAGAAATAAGCTGCTATCTCCTCAATTCCCAGCTACTTTGTGGGGAGGGGTTTTGAAGAAAATTTGGTGAATGTGGCTTTTGGACAGAAAGTAGGTCGCTGAAATGGTCTTAAAATGGAGTCACTGGAACGGAAACAGGCCTGAAAATTATTGTGGACTTACAAGTGGTACATAACCATACGTCGCCCAATGTGAGAACTCCCCCCCCCAACCTGTACATTTTAATTGTTTTGCCTGTCATACCCACATTTTGAAACTTGTGAAGTTTTTATGTACCACATTTTTTACCATTTAACAAGCAATTTCCAATTCACACACACAAGCATGGCACACACACAAACACACACACACACACCAAATGTAACACATACCCAATCGTTTATAAAATAATGAAGTGGCATTCAAAGAAAAAAAGAATAATTTTTAGTTGTCATACAAAGAAGACTTTCTAATTAAGAGGTAACATACTCCATGTGTGACACAAATCATGTTATTGCACTACCTATACTTAGTGTAAAATTAACTAGGGCATTGCTATATGAACGAACTGCAGAGTGTCAGGTCACTCTCGCCCAAACATAAACATCCAGGCCTCACATAAGCCCATGTGGTGTATATCTAATTACTGACCTTGATGTCCCAAAAAATGGTTCCCTTTTCTTGGTAGAGAGACTTCTAACAAGGCATGCAAAGAGTCGCCAGACAACCGTGAACCAAGAGTCAATTGTACTATAATTTTAGTCTAACAAGAAATGTGTTACAAGTGTAACACTTTCTGTTCGTTTCTTGATATATGCCCTGTTTTCTTGCGTGTTAATTATTCCAGGGGGTTGAGTGTTTTGGTCCCTATATACCTTTTGCTCAACTCCTCCATATAACTGTTTTGTTTTTCACTGTGGAGTAAATTGGAAATAAAGTTTGATGACATATTGCGCTATCACACGCACTCTCTTATAGACTTACGTCGTAAGCCAAAACAACGCCGCGTGTTCAGAGCAATACACGGGGAGTGTTATTGAGAAAACAAGGTCGGCTGTGGGTGGCTCTTCTGGTTCTAATAAACAATCCCTAAGCTCATTTCGCGCTGCAAATTGCAATTAATTTGTGTGTGGATGTGGCGGTTGTGCATACGGCGGCACCGACGGTACTTAAACTGGTATCTGTGGTGCAAACTAGCTTTTGCATATCTATTAAAGGATATGCTTGTTTTGAAATGAAAATAAGAACATCTAGAACATCTCATGTGAATATAATTTTACATGTATTTACTGCGCTTGATATTTCCCGTTATAGATCAGAACGGTGCATAGGGGCCTACAGGAATTTTAAAAATAGACATGAAATATAGGGTAAAGTTGGCTAAATTTGTTTGGCCTCTCAGATAAGCGAAGTCCCGGCGCGGCGTGCTTTAATTTTGTGCAGGGAATTTCGTGGTTTCTATTCAAAAGTATGTCTTCCGTATACCCGGTTTTACATTAACATTAGAAATAAGACTTACTCTGATGGAGACCAATAAAGTAACGTTCATATCTAATGAAATATCCGGGTTAAAAATTAATGCAACGCTACAGCGAAGAGAAGATTCCCTAACGCAATAGTCACGATGTGAGGATACAATGCGACTACTACCGAATTTACCACCCCAACAATATTACGATTGCTCCGGCCCATTTGTACAAATCAATTATTGTTAGTTGCAAGACTCAACATCACGTGATCGTGACCAAACAAGACAAACATGACGTTTGAATTGACCACACACGTGTACGATGATTTGGAGTTCTCCTCCCTACTTCCATGACCCAACTATAATGAGTTCCACGTGGATGACCTGCCACAAATCACCCCCGATCAATAACAAGATTTACTACAGAGGATTGTTTGCTTGTCTGTGTAAGACTTATATCTAAATTCGGTCGAGCCGCATTGGTTTCTTAGTGGCTTTGCATGGCTTCATCGGTTTTCTCACATACAGTTGCTTGCAATGCGGTGGGGATGAGTATTGATTTTTCTTGGGTGGGCAGTTGGGGCTCTTTATCGTCGTAAAGCTGTCGTACAAGTAGCGTCGTAAGTGACGTGGATTCTTTTGTGAATGAATTAATACCACATACCACAGGCTACTGACTTTACACGAATTTTCCACTTTATGGACGATGTGTTTTAGTGTGTATGGTCCTCCTCTTTCCATTGAATACCCAAAATAATTCCACATACCTAGTATGGCGTCACAATGACGTCCTTCAAGTCCGCGAGCGGCAAAATGGGCATTTCCACAGAAAATAGGGGGAACAATCCAATTTTGCGCGAAAAAAAAAGTAGGAATATCGGATTTCATGCGGGTTTTCAGCTCTAAATAAGGCAATGATGATGGCTAGTGAGTTTTACATAAACTAGAGTTTTAGAGCAATACTGTACATAATATTTTCAAAAAGGCACCTAAAATATCCTGGGTGGCAACCACCCCACTACCCTTCGGCTTGGATGGCATACCCTAACCCCGCGTGAAGGTGCTACCTTACACATTATTTTTTGCTAAAATGACCGCGAAAAAGGATGAGTGAGAACGATTATCTAGAAGTTTTTTACGAACGTTTTTGGCATTTTAGCGCCACGTTACGAAGTTCACTAGGGGGGTTGGTAAACCCCCCCCCCCCCCCCCGGTATAAGACGAGGGTACAGTGTGAGATTGTGTCTTGGTTACAACACAGGGCATATTCCGGCATTGGCCCTGCACAAACTTTCACTGATAGTGCAGTTTTGTATCAGAAAGAGGGTGTTATGGCCCAATATGGATATGAAACAACATAATAATGCTATCACCTTGAATTATTTACCCGATCAAAATTATCGGATTAATATCCATTGCAACAAAAAACATTGAATTCTGATCCAAAAACTGATCCTTTTAATATATTTTGATTCAAATTAAACAATCCGTGTCAATTTGAAAACATTTCAACTTCAAATTCCAATTCAATGGATCAAAATTAAAAATCGCCCAAAAATAATATTTGATCCAATTGATTCAAATGCATCGAAATAAACATAATTTGCACCTATCTTTTATAAGCACCAGCACTGCACAGAACAGCAGTTTTGTAGCTAGAATTTCATAACTCAAGAAACGGACTAGTTTGTGTCAATTTCCACGTCGATTGCACTCATACTTTCATCAGCGTCTCACGGTGTTGTATCATTACAATGTGAAGTACAGCGGGCAATGCTTCAATATCACCTTGTCCCCATTTTTTTTTTTTGAAGTGGGGAGCTACAGGTCTAAAGATTCAGTGAGTTGTGTGTGTAGAGTTGAAACACACTGAATTTGGTCAAATAAGGGACAAACAAAATTGTTGTGGTTGCCTCCCCAGCTTTTAAAATCGGACGGCTCTCCCCCCGGTCGGGGTTTTTTTTGTGTATTTTTTTTTTTTTTTAAACTCATACTCAGAAAGTGATTGCGATCATGTAAAATCCAGCTAACTATGTAAGAGGGGCATTCAAAATATTTAGACAAAAATGTTTCGTGTAACTGAACTTTACTTTTTGAAAAAAGTCTCTTCAATGTGATGTTAATTTGAATTTAAACACGCCGAAATCCCAGGTCCGCAGTACACTATTCCCCGATTGCGCAGACGAATGCCATGGTCCATTTGGACCAATGGCGATTTGTACGGTGCATAGATGCAAGCTGCCATACTTGTTATGCCTCGAATACAAACTGCAAAGTCTCCATTTAAATCGGAAGTTGTAACACAACGGAAAACAAACTCACAACCTTCAAAGCGGTAACATGCTCAACGGTACTACCGTATTAGGATTCATCGTGATCGGTTATGAAAGCAGCAATGTCATCGCGCTGCAAGAAATGTGCTGACAGTGTAACGACCGCCGGGTGAAGTGTAATTGATGCAATATTTGTTATTTTTTCGCTGCTCAGAGAAGGAGAAATTTATTGTTTTTTCATTTATAAAACTTTTCAACTGGTGTTTTTCAAAGGTTAGTTATATTTGTTTATAAAAGTTTTTGGTACCATTGAGTCAAAATTTTGTTTTAAATGAATATTACAGTGTTGTCGAATTGTACTTGTATCGCTGAGTATACGGTGCGGTAAATACGGCCAGCCGTACTAAGGCCAATTGTATTTTCCTGGTTTACTCGCACATTTGATATTGCCACACAATTCATTCCCTAATTCCCCTTTCATTTCAAAGAAGAGTGAGTGTTTTGCCCGTTGAAAGGAGGTTAAATCCGAAAAACTCTTTGTGATTTCCTTTGGGTTGGGTTTTTTCCAACACGTGCGTGCGCTGGCAATCTATAGGGAAAAAACTAAAAAATTAAAAACTTGATTAAAAAAAAAAAAGACCGACACAGATTTCGGGATTTGGTCTGTCGCGGGAGGCAACACAACAATTTTTTTTTTGCCTAATGTGGGGGCAGTGTTTACTGTGTGTGTGCGGTCCTACATGTAGGTGCATTGTGTGTACAAGCTGTGGTGTCTGCATGTGTGGCATTTTTTAATTTCTTTTCTTTTTTTAGACAAATGTCCAACTTTAGTGTAAAGTAGCGGGGAGCCTGTTGCTGGGTGCGGGGAGCTGTGCTGTTGTCGGGCCCCCGCCCTAGCTGAGGTTTAAATGTATAACCGCAAGATGAGTATACTGGAATGTTTCAGAAGGTACTGTATCAGTGGCGAAGCCAGCTTTTTTTCAGGGGGGGCAAAGGGGGGGGGGGTTTGGTGTGGGGGGGGGTCACACATATTTTCAGGGGGGCACATATATTTTCAGGGGGGCAAGCATATTTCAAATTTGTTGTTATGGCTATGTAATCACTAATTTTTCAGGGGGGCAAGATTTCCCCAAAGGGACCCCCTATGGCTACGCCACGGTACTGTATTCGACTAAGTCGTCATTGGGGGGGGGGCACTTATAGAATGGATGAAGAAGTGATGATATTAATAGATTTAAACGACACCTCAACACAATGTGTTATATCGGGTCATACATTGTTCATTTAAACATTAAATATAAAAAACAACGCTATATTAAAATTCATAGTCAATTCAAATTACAATTAACAATTCCAAAAGGATACACATCATACATGGATGAACCAGAGCATCACCTATCCATGTATAAAACAAGATAAACCTAGAAAAATTGCCAAAGATACACTTGAGAAAAAACATGCCATCAATAAAAACAAGTCAAAAGATATACTGAAAATTTAAACTATACACATCATAGACTGATGACCAAAGATCAGCACTCATCCATGTATCAAGCAAAAACTTAAACTTCAAAATACAGATAATCGACAATTCACATCAGAACATGCAAACATGAGATCCCCTTACAGACCAAATAGATGGTCTCATACATGTTACATTTTATAAATGGCTCAATACCTTGGGCATTATGCCCAAAACTGATAGGATTTAAAGTACATCAAACAATTATACAGTAGAAACCTAATACATGATACTATTTTACTATTACAAAAAAAATAAATAGGGTGGTCTTACATATGTACAAATGTGAATTGATAAATTGTTTGTTTTTCATGTTAATTGATTTTAATAGCTACATGTACTTAAACGAGTTAATACACAAGCCCATCGTAATAATACAATAACAGTCGAAATCATTACACATTTATAATATAATCCTAATTTAAAATACAAACCCGTCTGTTCAAATTAAACAGACGAAGAGTTGCCATTTTAGTCGCCTTTTACGACAGAAGGGGAAAACAATCGGGCCAATTCTAACCCCGAACCCGCAGGGGGCCCATTTAGTCACCTTTTACAACAGCAGGGGAAACACTCGGGCCAATTCTAACCCCGAACCCGCAGGGGGGTATTAGAATGATGAAGTCCTAAACATATCCATAATCAAAGCCATGGGAAATGCCCCAATCATGATCCTACAGACCTTGACCCCAAAATGACCCCTCAAACATGTTGACCCAAAAAGTGGTACGGCGATCGGAAACTCAACCACCAACCAAAAACTAATATCCATACGTCAAAGCACGGCCAAGTTACCCAAAATGCCCCTGGATGACCTTTGACCCCAAAATGACCCCTCAAAAACATGACCACAAATCTCAGATGCAGGGGAGCTCTACACCATACCAAATTCATATCCTTATGTTAAAGGACGGGCGAAAGCATACGGCGAAACGCATAGCCAAGCCAAACAAAAAAGTGATTTTTTTAGTAATATAGATACTTTCAGGTCAGTCTTGTGTTTTTAAACCATTCACCTTTATGGATCCATCCTATCCAAAAAGCAAATGTCAATTTGATCTGTTTCATTTTCCATCTTGAACCGGGAGTACACTCCTACCAAAAAATTCAACACACATAACTCGCCAAAGTGCAACCTCCAACCCAGGTTTTTAACCCTCAGTACATGTTACTTGGCATGTCAATGACCGATTTCTGAGTCAAGTTTAGTGTCTGATGTTGCATTTATTCTTGTCACTTACGCAGGCACCAGAGGGGGTTTTTGAATCAATCCAGAATGCAAGCAAAATAAACCTATACTGTATTGTACCTATGTCAAGTACTTTGGGGGACAGAAAGTGTTCAGGTTAAGGTGAAGAAACACAATGACCATGCGCAAAGTACTCGCACTTGGGCTTAAAATGAGTGAAAAGTCAGGGTTTTGATTGCTAAAGAATATGATTTTCCATGGATCCCACAGACCTTATTGAAGATTAATTTCCCAAAACTGTGCATTGTGGGAGGGTCTCCCTACACCCTCTGCACAGGCACACGATGCGTCAAGTGCAGATAGCCTTCACTGGGTGACATTGCTAGAATGTTAATTTGCAGTGACGCACTGGAGGACATGATGAATCAGTTGTTTTTCGTATTTTAATGTTGCTCTTGAAATGTTCTGTACTTCTGCCGCGGTTACAATCATCAATACGGGGTTTGTGTTGAATTTTATTACAACTAAGCATTGGGTTATATTCAACAATATGGTCTTTGGAGATTTTTTATTTATTTTAGCATTTTCTCCTGAATAATGACAGAGACAGAACAAAAAACTGGCCTAATTTATGCGAACTGATACCCAGGCATACATTAAACGTAGTCCCAGGATTGCAGAAAAGGGAAGTACTTAAATACAGCACATTTGTAAGCTTGCCCCAATTTTTCAAAAATTGAAATTTTTGCATTGTAGTTAGTGTTGGTAATTGTCAGTGAACTATGCCTGCAAATGGTAATGCTCAAAAGTGCATATTGTTTATAAAAGAAGCAATTTTGTAATTAGAATCGGCATGTTGTAATTATACGGCAGGCCTGGCAACGCCAAATTTCTGTACGTCCATTGAGAAAATAGTGCCCACTCACTAAAATGACTCTAAACTTGGACCCCCCCCAAAAAAAGAAAGACAATGAAAAACTTAAGGGCATGAGCATAGGTACACTACTGGTGCAATTCCTGACTATTCAATATTGAGGAGGACATTTCCAGCAGCCGTGATTTCCAATAATCAATATGCTCATTACAAAAGCAGGTTTCGTGATATGACGTAGACCAAGATTTGAGCTTACCTTCATAAAAAGTATAATTTTTTACAACCAATCACCAATGCAACTGTGTAAAAAATCCATTTTTGTTAAATGGTGTTGCCCTTCAAAAAAGGTGTAGTATTGCTTTAATAGTAGTTCTACTGATCTACTGATGTTGAGTGACTTGAATAAAAGAGAGTGTTTTTTAATTTAGAAATGCAAAGCTGAAAAAAGTAGGTTGGGAAAATGCCAATGCCTTGCATGAAATCTGAACTGATTGAAACTTTTGATCATTAAAACCTCTCAGAACCTCGAGGGAAATTTCTGAAGAAAATCAAATTTTTTTCAAGCCGTAGTTTTATCAGTTTGTGCGGAGTAGGTAGGGATAGTGTAGTAGACAAAAGGTAAGGCAAGGTAGTTATAAATTTTAAGGACACCTCAACACAATTGTGTCACAATTGTCATCATGGTTATATCAAACATTTACACGACAAACAATAAAAACCACTTCTTTTTGAAACTACAATTATCATAACATATCAAACTCGTAATCTTTTGATATAGCCAAATTGTATAATACATGTATGTTCAACAACAAAACAGATTTTATAAAATATTTTGGCAAATCTATACAGGCTGTTTAATCTTCTTTCTTAATTTTAATAAATTAAAAAATTACTCGGTTCCTTAAAAGCTTGTCGCCTGCTTGTAGAGAGTTGTTTGTAAATGATAGGGCCCATATGACGTTTGACCTTGATATTGTACCTTTGCCATCAAACAACAAGGGGTTGCTGTAATCCACCATAAACCAAGTTGGTTTCCAATTGAACTTCAACTTTCCAATGAGATCCAATTTTCCATTTTCAGCCTATCTTACAACTGACCTCACATGAACTTGATGAAGTGACCCTGACATCATCAAACAAAATGGGGGATCAAGATGTTGCACCTATGATGCAAGTTTGGTTTAAATCAATCTTAGTATGGGAATAAACAGGGAAAATGTACCCTTTTTCACGACACAACAGACTACAACAAGAACATTGGACAAAGTGATCTCCATGTGTCTTCCTGCTTTAAAGAGGCACAGGCACATTTTCCAAAATAGGAAAATTTTTCTCAATGTGCTCTCAAATGATAGTCTAGCCATGGAAGAAAACAGGACATATATTTACCACATAAAAATAACATACCCCAAACAGATAGGGGACATGGTATGAGGATAAAGACATCCAGGTAATTTGTAGGCCAACTAAGTTTTCCCAAACTTTTTAATCAACAATGTGTATATCACATGAATATTTGACTCGTACTCAATGATATTAAAACGGAAATGATAGCTCAATCAGGTAAGCGCTCGACTCCAGTGTATGTGCTCATCCATGCGTAGAAGCGTGCGGTCGAGCCCTGCGAGATTCAGCTATATTGTTGTACTTTCCCTGACAAGAAATTAACAGCTTGTTGTTCCGATTTACCCGTGCGACTATTGGGAAAGCTGTTCCCGGCTGCGATGGTTATTCGCTGTATGTTTGCTGATAAGGGATAGCGCTGATCCCGATAGATGCATCCCTTGAAATGATGCAACATGGTTTATGTATGGTTGGGCCACAGTGATCAGCGACCATTGTGAAGCGCTTAGAGGCCATAGATAAGGCGCTATATAAAATCTCTGATATATTATTAGTATTATTAAACCACCAAAGGGTTATAGACCGATCAACCAGTGGGCATAGCGTGGGAAACATGCAAACGGCGTCGATGTTTTGTGTTTTAAACGCACAATTTTAGCGTCGCCGGCGACGTTTTAAATTATAAATTGTTCTGTTTACCCATAAGGAAGCTGATTTGGTCTTAATCATTTCGGGTGAGGGCTTTGTATAAAAAAAGCCTTACAACATGCAAAAATACTCGATTTTGAAAAAATCTTGAGGGCGCATATTTTTCAAATTGTGCCAGGGTCTCTTTAAGGCAGGCGGACACCTAAACTTTTGATTGCATTGACCTTGCTTCACACATGGAAAAACAGGTCCTATAAAAGCACAAAACAAGAGGATACCACACTGATGCAGTACTTACTAATTACAAGAGATACACGGATGAATTAGTTCATCACCAGTCCAGTATATAAGAATAACCAATTTCAGATCGTGATCAAACAATTTCAACCTAACTTCTGCTAATAACAACATCAAACTAAATACCATACACCCTTTTCTGCACCATCATAACAAACAATCCATACAAAATAGCCAAGATACATTTAATAGACAGTCACCAAACAGAACTTTTTGAAAAAGACAAATTTTGGGAAAAAAATACCGGAGTGGATAAATGCACAGAAGAGAACTCGGCCTCCAGCCGTGTTCTTCCACTTAAATAAGGGTATGCCTTGGTTTCAATCTCGTAAGAGAGTTACCGGTTCCCAAAATCATACCTTTATTCCATTCTTAAACAGCTGTACCATTTAAGGGCAATCTTTAACCAATTTCGCGATAATTTATGGCTTAAATACAACAAGGAAAGACTGCTATCACCCAGTGACAACAATAGAAACAAATCCGATGAACGCAACGATCATACGCAAAGAGACGCAACATTGGCAGGCGCGCAAACGTAGCAAAACGCGGTCTGACGCAAGGGCTCAACCTAAAAATAACTCAATAGCAGCGCGGATACTACCTGGTTCAAGTCGAATTGAAAACGGGCATCAGCCAATGAAATTGCTTACATTGTCACAGCTGCTTAAAAATATAGGACATTATACTTATCGCTTGCATTTATACTCTATTACGGTTAAGTTTTACAAACCACATCATGTTGCAACATAGTTTGGTCCTTTTAGGCGCCTCTTACGACATGCAGGGAGTTTAACATTGTGACATTCTAACCCCGAAAAGAAGGGGGTTATAGCTATCGCGACATTTTCTACACAACCAAGAAGGCATATTATATCTAAAATTATGATATAATGACAGATTCAATACATGTATAGTGAAATGCAATAAAGGCCAGTGGTGTAAGCCAGAGGGCGAGGGCTGTGACCCCACACTATTTGATTCGTGGTTGATATGAACCAATTGTTAACCAAGTAATGATAGTACAACTGTTCAAACCTGTATTTTAATTACCACTTGGAATTGGGTCAGGTATTGCGGCAGCTAGGATGAACCGTAAACCAATGTTTCACAGCTTGTTAAGATGATTATTAGTCTTGTTTAAAAAAAGAATCGGACCCAATTAAAAACCAGTTGTAGAAAAATATCATTTTCATAGACGCCAGTTCGCAAAAAACGTTGCAAAGTGATTGATTAACCCAAATGGGTAAATGCCCAGCCGGCAATTATCAGCAGTTTTTGGTTCACTCAGTCGCCGGCACTAATGGGGACTGTGCCGGTTTACCCAGCTTAGGACATTTACCTCTCTAGCGCAAATTTTTGGAAAAGATGTTAAGGTCCGGACCAGGATGGCATCAAGCATTGGGACTCTTTAGTGGCCCAATGCCTAGCACAGGCAAGCAATTATCCGCAATCCACTTTCGGCTATTTCATTGTATGAAGTAAATTGCCCAGCCGGCACTAATCGTCATTCAGGTTTTCCCCCTTATATCAATGTTACTTTTTTCTTGGGTGGTGCAGTCATGACTGGGGGGTTTATAAAAAAGTTTAGTGAGCCTTTTATCCTTAAAGGAACTCATAACCTATTTGAGAGTGGCCTTTCACAGGGGTTAAAATGTAATAACGTTGTGTATGACTTCGAGGGGAAAAACACCCAGCCGGCAGTTATCTGCTATCAGAGCCAGTGATCTCTGAGGGGTGAAAATGCCAAAACACCGCGCACTATGAGGGGTTAGTGCCAGTCAGAACCTTTTTTTTACGGCAGGGGTTCCTCCTGAGGCCCGCCCCCAGTGGGAGATGCCCATCTGGCGATTAATCAGCAGTGACCTTTTTCACTATATGGCCCAGCTGGCAATTAATCGGCACTGATGCAAAAAAATGTGTGATGTCGAAAAGGGCCGCTGGATGAGTTCGGGTTAATTCATGACTGGCACCACCCAAGAAAAAGAAAATTAACAAAGGAACAAAGGGGGAAGAAAACCTGAAGGAGTAGCACCCAGATGGGCAGTTATCCTCACTCCTCGGAATGGGGGGAGTACAGCCCCCCTCTTGTCCCCGGAAAGGCCACTGGATACCACAGCTGCCACTTTAACCCCACCCCATCGTGCACTATCCACCTCCCAAGTACTCCGGGTTCTTTCCCGAATTTGAGGTACTATTGACCTTCCGAATTTGAAAGAGGTGGCAAGTAAACGTTGGCGAAAAACCCGGGACATGCAGACTAGGGGAAGTGCGGGCCGCGATAGAACAGGCAAAGGGCAGGGATCGGCGAAGAGAGCGAGGAAGATAGGAGGTTGATGGTCAACATCCATTGTATTCAAGGGGCTTGACCTTGTTTTCCCCCTACTTCGGTATAGCTTTCAGACACTCAAAAAAACTATTCCTTACTTTATCCTATGAGCTCCATATATAATTTGCACCGTTTTTATCCAAATCGGATTAATTTTAAAAATTTGACCCCCTGTACAACTGAAAATGACCCATTTTATGATCTTGCTGGGTTTTAGCCTATTAACTCCAAAAAACTTTCTGGACCAGCAGCTTAGTATCAAAAAACTATACCTTTGGGAATCCTTCTGATAGCCTATTAACTTGGTTTATACTTTTCAAACATGATGGATCAATTTCAAAATTGGACCCTGTTATGACCTTGACTGCCGAAAAAAAACAATGCCCCACCCCCTACAACTAAACTCACTTTTTTTGGTAAATGTTAACACCCATAGCTACCAAAATCAGTGAATCATGTCTCTTTAAAAAAATTGTCACAGATGAAACTTGCTTTAGGGTTACAACATGTATACCTAAAAATTTGACTTTGACCACAAAAGTGAATGATTAGCGGGTAACCACCCGAGTTGAGTTATAAAAAATGCGAGACCTGGGCAGGTCTCCAGACTAAAAACGCGAGACCTGGGCCGGTCTCCCAGACCAAAAGCGAGGACCTGGGCAGGTCTCAGGACTAAAAAAATGCGAAGACCCTGGGAGGTCTCCAGACTCTAAAACACGAGACCTGGGCAAGATCTCCAGACTGAGGTCATGTCATCAATTGTAATGCTGATTGCTGAACTTTGTTCAGCAGTGGATCCAATCAGAAAACCATGTTATAAATTGCACAACATTATACTATAGCCCTAATAACCACATCACAGGGGGGTAATCCAGTCCTAAAACAGTTTATTAATTAAAGTGTCTTCCAACGTCCCAGGTGCAATTACATGCAACTCATTACTTTCCAGTTTGCTTGGGGACGTTTTACCACGCCGCAGAAAAACTTTTTAATAATAATAATGAGAGTATAGTAGCGCCTTTTACACAGGTAGGCAAAGCCTGTTGCCATTATTATTACGTGCTATCAGGAAATCGTCACAATCATTTCGCTTCACTAGGTCGGGCAGCCGGCCAAGCGCACAATCCTATCATCAGCACTTAGATTGTAAACCCCCCTAGTATCCATGCAATAGGCAGCAATAGGTTTCCTGCGAGTTGACGTTAACACAGAATAAACCTCAAGTTAAAGGTGCAAATTTAAAGTGCAACAAGAGATTTTGAGGCACTAATAATATGGGTCATATAGTAATTTCAAATAAATGTTAGACATTCAATATATTTTCTGCCTTGTACTATGTACAGAAATGCTAAAAGATGAGGAAAAAAGGAGTTTATGATTTGCTTATATGTCAATTTGTAAAACATAGGCTGCATTTTGTATTTGCTCCTATACGGAATTATAAATAGCACAAATTTTTGTACCAAAGAAAAACATTTCTCAGCTTAACTACTTTCAGGATGGGATATTTTTGATGGAAAGTGTACATCGGAGAAACAAATCAGAATTTTCGATGTTTTTTTTAGGGGACACCCGATATGGGAAATCTCTGTTGCACCTTAAGTGTTAGCAGAATATAATTAGGGTGTATTATACTTTACACCACATAGACTAATGAAGCTGGCAAAGGGCAATGCTGCTTATTTGTCTTAGACCAAGTATTCACTTGAAATACGAACCAGGCGTCAGGATACACCCCATTGAAAGTGTTCCTCGTTTTTGCTCGTACCCACACCCCAACACACAAGACAGGACATAGGATTTGCATAGCAGCAAAGTTTTGTTGATATTTTACTGTTTACTTTCATTTGTGAAGAAGTAGAACAAGTAGCACTACTTGAATACAAGACTGTAATCACAGGACAATATGTTACAAGATTTAGGCACTGAATTGAAGAGCTGGTCACTATCCAAGCATTTCACAGTTCACCTCGTTCTTTCTTCTGCCAAGTCCAAAATCACAGGGAAGACGTCTTTGGGCCAGCTGATAGTTTCATATCAGGGGGACAGGGCCTGGGATTCCTCTTGGGGAATTGTAGACCCACAGTAATCTATGATGTGGGCTAATGGTTTGTGGGCTCTCCACAAACGCAGTTTGGTGTGAAAATTCTACTCCGATCGTGTGAAAGTCCTTGGCCCTATCAAAATTGAGCTCCTCTTTCTTCTCTTGTTCCCTTTTTTTTCTTTCCGTTACCTACTTCTCCTGTGAAGCAGTTCTTGTACGACCACGCCAGTTCTGAGGCTGTTGAGGTTGACCCATGGCTCTCATATCGAGGCCACAGCCTTGGGCTTGCTGAGGGCTGTCCAAAAACTGCTTTAGTTCCAAAGTAGAGGATGACCCATTGATCATACCATATGTCATTGATCCAGGTTGATCGACAGGGATAGGGACTGCAGTGTCATGGATTTGGGTAGCAAAGTGATTCCGTGGGAATTTCTGATCCCAAAGGGTGT
The DNA here is from genome assembly GCA_023653785.1 of Ophioderma brevispina. Taxonomy (NCBI): domain Eukaryota; kingdom Metazoa; phylum Echinodermata; class Ophiuroidea; order Amphilepidida; family Ophiodermatidae; genus Ophioderma; species Ophioderma brevispina. The sequence continues at coordinate 15,902 of JAMKCH010041138.1, read as the reverse complement.
TGGTAGGGGAATTAGGCTACCAGGGTCATCACATTTCTTGGCGAGCTGGATCGTCTGAAGGTCTCCTCCTAAGGTTTGCAGGAGCTATGTGCCATACAGAATTGGAAGATATTCTACAGGGACGCCAAAAGGCAACCACTAACAAGGCTCATTGCATCATTAAGACGACATTCTATCTTGCGGGAATGTACACTGTGACTCCCATACTGGTTGCAGCGTATTAGCAGTAGAGTATGCAAGGACAACAGTTGAGTATGTAAGGTGTCAAAAGGATGCACCCCATCCAGTTCCGGAGCCTTCGAGGAGGTTGACACGAGACTGCGTCGTTGGACAGCGACTGCCTTGGTGTGTTGAAGGTAAGGCTGCGGTCCATTGTGACGCCAAGGTACTGTGGTGTTGGGTCATGTGACAGTTTTTCTCCATCTATAGAGTGATGTTAGTTTCTTTTTGCATATCGATTTGCAAGGTGGAAAACAGAACTGACGGTCTTGGGTTTGCTGAGTTTCAACGTGCCATGTGGAAAGAATGGGCTTACAGTTATTAGGTCTTCTGCAACACTGTTTCTAAGGGACTCAAAAGAGTCAGCAGCTATTCCAAGTGCCGTGTCGTTCTTCGCGTAGGAGTACTGCGAACAAAGCTCCCTTTGGCAATCTGAGACGTAGATGTGAGAGGGACTGGGTGCCAGGACAGAACTTGTGGAACCATTCAGAAGTTTGACGCTTTTCTACTGCACTGCCCATTCGATGTCTCCAGGACGAAAAGATCTGTCTTGGATGACAGCTCATGAACGTGACAAGCTTGACATCAGGGAGATTTTGAGTGGGAGAGTAGCTGGAGGTGGTAGAGAACCTCGATGCAGACTGATCGTGCGCAGCAGTTAGGTTCTATGAAGACTGCTCCCAAACTTCTGCTTCTTATGGAAGGCTGTCTCGACGTCATTAACTAGTTGCTATCTGTGATCATTCGTTGATTACCTCTTCGAAATCAGCTTGGGTGCGGGGGGTTAGATTTGCCTCGGACGTATCATTGATCATGACGAAGTTAAGACGATCAGCAGCTTAGAGATGTGAGTAGTAGAGAGTGGTCTGTAACTCTTGGGGTCATTTGATGGTTTCTGGTGTCAGGATTGCACTGACCTTTGAGTCTTCCATCTGGAGGGAATAGGACGTTCCATGCAAGTAGAAAGGAAGAGTTGGAGCCATAGCCCGGGCCGTCGGGTTGCCATTAGTATTCAAGAATTCTGTATGGATGTTTCATTGCCAGGAGCTTTCCATTCTTGAGAAACTTTAAATACTTCGGTGATCTCATCATAGGTGAATGGTTGGGACATGGGGCGTCTTGCGGTGGAGTGAGAGGTTGTAGAAGCTGTTTAATCTATGCCATTAACAGCCCAGAGAGGGGCTTTCGCTGTGGAGTGGGTCTGCCACTTTCCCATTGTTGGACAAGCTACTGAAAGCGATGGCGTTGCAGAGACAGGACATGCTTAGCTGGAAAGCTACGCCCGTTGAGCTTGTTGATGGTGTTCCCGGCCTTGCGGCTTGAGGGGTAAAGTTCATATTTGGACATCTCCTACTCCCATTCTGGGGTCTCTTTGGCCAGCAGTCCATAGCTGGTCGCTTTGTTTTCTCTCGTACGCAGTTGGTTATTACAATACACTTTTATAACTCGTCGCAATTCCTTGTCCCAACAGGGTGGTTGTAGGGACTCGGGATTCCTTATGCCTTCTTGGATTGTTTAGCTGCTTGGTGGAGCATGGAGCCGAGTCAGCCATATGCATCGTTGTGTTAGATGAAGCGGGTCTGGCGCGTGGGATGACAGTTCACACCGTACGAATGGCTTAATCAACAACCCTCAACACTGGGCATGATTGGCAGGGCTGCTTGTTTATGTGATGTTTCCTTACAGATGTGCAAAAAAAACCTTAATTTAAAGAAAATTGGCAATGAAATGTGTTAATTCAGTATACATGGTATGATAAAATTTGAAATTAGTAGTTAAACTAAAAGTTTAACTATTTAGTTGGCAACTGATATTTACTATGTTTGAGGCAATTACAGCATGGAAACAAACCACTTATGAGCCATTGTGGAAAATGTGTGGGCTTTTCAATACCACTGTCTTCATGGGTGTAGACCAATGTATGAACACAGTATGAACCCATGGATTCAACAGTATGAACCCATGGATTCGATATCATTAGTGTTCGGGGCCACTCAGATCCATTGATACGGACTACATGGATTGAATCCATGGGTTCTACTGTCACCCATGGAAAGGACAGGGTATTGAAAAGCACAACACATATGTCCACATGGCTCACAAAAGTTGGTTTGTTTTACATGCGAATTGCCTCAAAAAATATAATATCAGTGACACTAAAGGTGGTTGTTCCGATTTATGTGTATTGTGTTCTCTACTTTATATGAGAGCCTGGCACTGACATACCACTCCATTCAGGTTTACCGTGGGAGGGAACAAAACTGCGTGGGTTTCGATGGTAGACGCAAATGCATGTTTTTGCAAAGCCCATTCAATACATGTGCTAATATTGATGGTTCAACGGCGGTTTTTGTGATATCTGGAATGAAATGGATTTGAGGGCTAAAATTTCAGCACGACCAATGAGAAAATACGGCCTTTATATGATATCAAATCGATAGACTTCGGGTAAATCAGGGGGAGGTCCCAAAGACGATTGGAAACATGCACATTAATTAATCCTAACAAAAACATGCCTGCTATATGAGCAAAGCTGAGGACACACATTCGATGGGTGTAGATACGGAAGCTCCTAACATGGCTAGGCTACAAAAAAACAAACGATTGTCACATTGGGATGAATTCAGTATTCTGCCCCACAATCATGCTATGAGGCATCCTTCAAAGTTCCAAACCTGATATTACGTTGAGCCTGCCCAAAACTTCATGAGGTTGGTGGACACAAGAACTCTTTTCCATCACAGTCTCCATGCATCAGTCACAACTATGTTTATGCAAATAAATCATGCAGCGATGCAAACGTGGTCTCCAGCCAATGTGGTAGCAAACAGGGCCGTACGCAGGATTTATTCTGGGGGGGGTGTGGGACTTCGAAAAAGTGGACTTTGTCGAAAAGGTGGACCCTTTTATGCTAAAAGTTGACCTAACCACTAACAACGTACTTTTTTGGGACTGTTTTTTGAACATTTAATACCCAAAAAGTGGACTTCTGAGCAATAATTTGTCTAAATGTTGGACCTTTTTAGTAAAAAAATAAGCAAAAATAGACCTTTTTCCCCCAAATTGTGGAATTGGGGGGGGTGCGGGCCGGCACCCCCCGCGTACGGCCTGGGTAGAGAAAGGCAAGTGAGGAATATTCCGCACGCATCAGATACAGTACCTTCTGCAATAATTCTTTTTCTCTGCGTTAAGACAACGGCCAAGCATTCCCGCCAGACAGCAGAACTATTACAACGCCTTTAAAGGAACATGAATGTCTGCGCGTTACATGCAGGAAAAGGTCAACTCTCGCGCAAGTATGTAGACGCTTATTTCAGAAGAGGAATCATGACAGTGATTTATACCAAAGCAACAAGCACGTACCCACCATCTTGAAGTTGCACAGCGGGGAAAAAAGGTGGTAATTTGGTTATTATCTCATTCCCGGGAAACTTAGATACTGCGGGAAAAGGAAATCCCAGGCTCATTCACTATAACTTGACGGTGAATTTAATCAATTTATAAGCTATATAATATACCAAAACACAACAATTTTAAATTCTAATGGGAATCTACTGTATTATCCTTTGTTGGCGTTCGAGCAGTGATCAGCTATGAACGCGGGTGGGTAAGGGAGGTCTAATTATGTGTTGACAATATCGTTCAGCGAGTTGGTGGGACAACCCTTGACATTTATTTTGACACCACGCCCTTCTTGAAGCCGCTCGGTAGGCAGCTTTCGTACATACATGTACAGTATCCACCACCACAGAAGCACACAGGGACCGTATTAGCGTCGGGTTTTTTTCCTTTTGTCCCCACAATTGCCAGCGCTCCAATCCCGACTTACAGAGCTCTGTGCAATGGTTGCAGTGCATGCTTCCTCTGAGATCGCTGTAATGTTAAACAGAGCGGCAAACATCAGAAAAACATTTTGATGATGACAGGTTCACTTCAACCTCTGTAAAGATCATTAACTATTAAAACTAAATTAAAAACAACTACGTGTAAACAAACATCAAGTAAAATTAAAATAACTTAAGAATACAAGAATAATTTCATAATAAAGTAAGAGTAAGGAGTCAAAATTTGATTAGGCAAATACTAAGAAAAAAACAAAGAATTCAATGCAGTGGTTGGAAATCATGACAAGCAAAACGGGAAAACTGATATTACTTTGGGAAATGGCGTACACATGTGTTTCTGCTTTGGGTCTGACTATTCTGGTCGGACGTCATACTTTGAGTCATAGAGTAGAATAGAAAAAGAAACTTGTCCTGGATTGCACAGTGCACCAGTATTTACTCGGAGAGGAACCGAACCCGGTGATGTTCTAAGCAAATAAAAAACTGACTCGTCTTTATTCCATGTCCAATAAGAAATTCAAAGAAGAACAATTCCGTTGTTTGTTGTGGATTTCACGCCCACTGACCACATTCGGTTTGCATTGTTGTGTTGCCGCAGATCTAGCGGGAAGAAAGGACGAAAGGGGGGCAAAGGTGGTTCTGTTAGCTTCTTTAAAATGCTGACAGGTATTTAAAGTTTTAGCTTGCGACAATCATTTTGTTATTTTAATTGACCTTATCGCTTGTACTCTTAAGCATCATTTACTAGGCCTCTTTGATTTTAATCATATGCGATAAAATTAGTTAAAGGTTTTCAGCCCTGAGAAATAATGAGAAAGTCCATATAATTTATTAGGATGGGCCGAAAAAAGCTTGTATCAATTTTGTAATAAAATGACAAAGATGCCCACCGTGTTCAAAAACATTGTCAAAGGAGCTGGGAGGAAGGCACAGAAAACTTGGTGTTAGTTGGAGTAGGTAAGTAAAATACATGTACAACTGGGCACATTCCATGTTCAACATTCGAGGGGGTGTGCACCGCAGCACGTGGATTTTGTTCGCTTTAAGTGTGGGTGGTAGACATGGATGAGATATGAATATCCTTAAAATTTTAGCTCATACAACTTTCGTTTTCCCGCAGGAGCATTCAGGAATTTAGGGGGGGCACATCAAAAATGCTGCTGTGTGATGCAAAGACAATTTTGATGAGGCACCAATTAATAATTGTAATGGAACCTCCCCAAATTTGAAAAATCACTATCTGGGGAATTTTTTTGGTGTAGAATTCAAATTTGGCATCCAAAAATGTGACGATCCCTGTAATTTTAAAGTTATTTGGGTTGGTAATAATGCAATACTTTCATCTGGGACCATTGGGGGGTCAAGAACTCCGTAAACAATATTTTTAATGTCGATTTTCTTCGTTAATCTGAGTCACACTGCAGGGACTTTGACCAGTACAATAATAAGCACATTAGGTAAGAATAAATGGAGTTACAGCTATGAAAAAATTTTTTCATAAGTTTGGCATTTTGTAGTGGATCATATAGGGAGCCCCAAGAAAAATTCAATGTTGACCTACGACATTCACCATTTCTACTTAAGATTGGTTGAAATGCATCATCAAAGAACTATTCTCGAAAGAAACCCAGCTTGGTGTTTTTGAGTCTTATTGTTTTCAGCCCAAGACAATTGTACTGATATCCCATAGAATGTATGGTGATGTACACTGTGCATGTACATTGACCCGTGGGTCACATACATTTCTATGCATCAGTCACAACTAGTTTCTGCAAATAAATCATTGCCAGCGATGCAACGTGGTCTCCAGCAATGTGGTAGAAACAGGGCCGTACGCAGGATTTATTCTGGGGGGGTGTGGGACTTCGAAAAAGTGGACCTTTTTTCGAAAAGGTGGACCTTTTCTGCTAAAAGTTGACCTAACCCCCTAAAAACGTACTTTTTTGGGACTGTTTGAACATTTAACCACCAAAAAGTGGACTTTCTAGTCAAAATTTGTCTAAATGTTGGACCTTTTTATAAAAAAAATCAGCAAAAAGTAGACCTTTTTCCCCTTTTGTGGAATTTGGGGGGGTGCGACCGCACCCCCCGCGTACGGGCCTGGGTAGAAAGGCAAGTAGGGCATATTCACGCAGCATCAGACTACAGTACACTCTGTCATAATTCCTTTTCTCTGCGTTAAGACAACGGCAGCATTCCCGCCAGACAGAACTATACAACGCATTTAAAGGAAATGAATAGTCTGCGCGTTACATGCAGCAACTCTCGCGCATGTATGTAGACGCTTATTTCAGAAGAGGAATCATGACAGTGATTATAAGCAACAAGCACGTACACCATCTCTGAAGTCTGCACAGCGGGAAAAAGTGGGTAATTTGGTTATCTCATTCCCGGGAAACTTAGACTACTCGCGGGAAATCCCAAGGCTCATTCACTATAACTTGACTGTGAATTTAACCAATTTATAAGCTTATATAATATACAAACACAACATTTTAAATTCTACTTGGAAATCCTACTTGTATTATCCTTTTGTTGGCGTTCCGACGCAGTGATCAAGCATGAACGCCGGGTGGGTAAGAGAGGTCTAATTATGTGCTGACGCTATCGTTCAGCGAGTTGGAAAACCCCTTGCCATTTATTTTTGACACAACACGTCCCTTCTTGCAAGCGCTCGGTAGGCGGCTTTCGTACATACATGTACAGTATCCACCACCACAGAAGCACACAGGGACCGTATTAGCGCGGGTTTTTTTCCTTTCGTCCCCACAATTGCCAGCGCTCCAATCCAGACTTCCCGAGATCTTGTTGCCATGGTTGCAGTGCCTGCTTCCTCTGAGATCGATGTAATGTAAACAGAGCGGCAAACATCAGAAAAACATTTGGATGATTGACAGGTTTCACTTCAACCTCTGTCAAGATCATTAACTATTAAAACTAATTAATAACACTACGTGTAAACAAACATCAAGTAAAAAATTAAAATAACCTTAAAATATACATAGAAATAATTTTCATAATAAAGGAGTCAAAATTTGGAGGCAAAATACTAAGAAAAAACAACAACTTCAATGCACGTGGTTGGAAATCCTTGCCAAGCAAAACGGGAAACCCCGGCCCTGGGGAATCCCCACTGATCTCTACTCTTGGGAAAATGGCGTCCACATGTTTTTCTGCTTTGGTTACATTCTGTTCGGAAGTCATACTTTGAGTCATAGAGGTAGAAAATTGTCCATGGTTGCACAGTGGACCAGTATTTACTCGGAGGAGGAAACGAACAGGTTATCGTTCTCAGCAAATAAAACTGACTCGTCTTTATTCCATGTCCAATAAGAAATTCAAAGAGAACATTCCGTTTGTTTTGTTGTGGATTTCACGCCCACTGACCACATTCGGTTTGCATTGCTTTGTGTTTGCCGCCGACTAGGCGTTGAATAAAGGACGAAAGGGGTTTTGTTAACTTCTTTAAATGCTGACAGGTAATTTAAAGTTTTAGCTTGCGACAATCATTTTGTTATTTTTCAATTTACCTTATCTCTTGTACTTAAGCTCATTTTACTAGGCCTCTTTTGATTTTAATTCATATGCGATTAAAATAGTTAAATGTTTTCACCCCTGAGAAATAATGAGAAAGTCCATATAATTTATTAGGATGCGGCCGAAAAAAGCTTTGTATCAATTTGTAATTAAAATTGACCAAAGATGCCAGTGTCAAACATTGTCAAAGGGAGCTGGAAGGCACTAGAAAACTTGTGTTAGTTGGAGTAGGTAAGTAAAATACAACTGGCCCATTCCATGTCAACATTCGAGGTGTGCACCGCAGCACGTGGATTTTGTTCGCTTTAAGTGTGGTGGTAGACATTGATGAGATATGAAAATCCTGAAATTTTTAGCTTCATACCACCTTTCGTTTTCCCGCAGGAGCATTCAGAAATTTAGGGGGGGTCACCATCAAAAATGCTGTGTGATGCAAAAGACAATTTTGAGAGGGCCATAAACTTGTAATGGAACCCTCCCCAACTTTGAAAATCACTATCTGGGGAATTTTTTTGGTGTAGAATTCAAATTTGGCATCAAAAATGTGACAGCTCCTTTACTTTTAAAGTTATTTGGGTGTATAAATGCAATATCTTTCATCTGGGACCAAGTTTGGGGGGTCAGAACTCCGTAAGTAACAATATTTTTAATGTCGATTTTCTTGTTAATCTGAGTCACACTGCAGGACTTTCTACCAGTACAATAATAAGCACATTAGGTAAGTAATAAATGAGTTACAGCCTATTGAAAAATCCTAATTTTGCATTTTTAGTTGACATATATTGGCCCCCCCTGAAAATCAATGTTGACCTACGACATTCACCATTCTACTTCAGATATGTTGAAGATGCATCATCAAAGAACTATTCTTGAAAGAACCAGCTTGGTGTTTTGATGTCTTCATTGTTTTCAGCACAAGACACTTTTACTGATATCCCCATAGAATGTATATGGTGATATACACTGTGCATGTACAATGACCTGTGGGTCACATATACCTTTGTGTGGTAACTTTGAGTGTGTATTTTGTCGTGAAAAAATAAGACACCAAGCTAGTTCTTTCAAGGAAAGTTGTTTAATGATATCTTCAACATATCTGAAGTAGAGGGGTGGTGTCGAATGTCAACATTGGTTTTCAGGGGGGTCAAAATGTGTCAAAAAAGTACAATTTGCCATTTTCAAGGGGCTGTACCTCGCTTATTACTTTTCTAATGTGTTCATAATTGTATTGGTGTAAAGTTCTACTATGTAACTCTGATTGACCAGAAGATGGACAATAAAAATTTTCTTAATTTTGGAGTGATGACCCCCAGACTTGGCCCCGAATGAACAAAGGCGCATATTTAGGCCTCATTAACTCTAAAAGTAAACACGCTATGAACTTCCTGATGCCAGATTTGAATTCTACACCAAATATTACCCATAGATAGTGATTTTCTAAGTTGTGGAGGGCTTCATTACTAATCGGTGACCCTCTCAACATAGTCTTTCACATTGGGTGGCACTTTTGAGGGTGACCCCCCCCTAAATTTCCAATTGCTCTAGCGGGAAAACGAAATGGACTATGACGCTCAAAATTTCAGGATTTTCATATCTCATCAATGTTACCACACTTAAAGCGAAAAAAATCCACGACGTGCTGCGGTGCACATCTCGAATGTTGACATGGAATGGGCCAACTTTTGTTTTTAGCACTTGAAAACACTGTGTGAACCTACTTTGGTTCTCACAAATGTTGAGTGCGAACCTTATAGGTGAATTGGGTTCGCGGCGATTTTACTGGAATTCTGGAATAAAACTATGGTACTTTTGTGGCCTCTAACCAGAAAATGTTAAGCATCTTATACGCTCATTAAGTGTAAAAATGTTGCACCAAATAGCGCCGATTACTCTGTGATTTTGCAAAAATCTCCAACTTCTAAGGGGGGCGCATCCCCCCTCAGACACGCCCCTCCCGCCGCGTGAGCAGCGGGAATGCCTGCTTCGCAGCCATTTGATTCCCGGGAAACTTTGAATTTTTTACACCCCTGGAAGTCTGTATCGGCTTCTTCGGTAAAACAGCATCAGCTCCTTCTCACCAACTTCAACGACAACGAATGGTTGGTTCGCGCAAAGTCTTATGCTGTACGCTTGGTTATGAACGCACCAGGTTATCTGGATCTGGGATGGTACTGCACTAGTAATTAGAACATGGTCGGACTGTCAGGAAATGGGGTATGTGCGCATGTGGGTTACTTATTCTTGTGATGCTCATCAAGTCACTGCCAAAATTGATGAAATGAAAAACTGTTTGTCTAACAAGCATGAATCATGGCGAGTGGTGTAGAAAAGTATGCTGATTTTTTTATATCTCGGCAAAATTGGCCAATTAATTGGCTGGTTCTCTGATGCTAGCTTGGCAACGTCAAGCCAGCAAAGGCACAAAGAGAAGCACTGGTTTCTGTCACACTCGGAATCATTAATTGTATGACACATATGCCGATTTGCACACTTGATTGTTGTTAGTACTAGTATCATTACACAACATTACATTAGTCATTAGACCACAGACATGACCATGATGATGATGCTAATACATCAACCACCAGCATCAGATAATGATTGATGATATGATTCACGGCGTTTTGTATTAAACTTGTCTCAGACTCAAACAAACATGCGAAAGAAACCATGAAAATTGGCGCATAACTTAGCTTTAAGGACTTACTTTCTGTACATTTGGGAAGCTTCAACACATCCATCAGGGCTTATAAGCATTTTCTGAAGACTTTTTTCTGTCAGGAGAATCTGTTGAATTGGTTGCCTTCTTAAGTTTGCTTGACGATGCAAGAAACCACCTCCCTTCTTTTTCCCCGTACCCCCCCGCTTGCCGGGAAGGAGTGATGGAGAGAAACTGCTCATCTCGTTCCGTCAAACAAGAAATTGACCGCTACACAGAAGGTGTGATATATTTAGAACCTGCAGGGAATAATCCAAAAATTCATAGTGATCTAAATTTGATTATCTTACACACATAAATAACGATAATAAAAGCACAGCAACAGCGCTTACCTTAGTAACATCGGCATTCATAGACAAGATGGATGAAATTATTGTTCCCTGCATTCAGCGAGCTCTGCGCACTCAAAATGTACGGTGGGTCGAAAGACAACGAGTAGCGGCAAAGTAAAAGGATTTTTACGAGGGGGATTATGGGTCATGACGTATTCTGCTGTATCAGTCATCCACATCAAGAAGTCGATCGCTGTATTGATAAGAAATCAAATCATTTTTAATCATTACATTTTTTATGAGGCTAGATATTTTCCTTTTTCGGTCCTTTTCTTCAACCCACGGAGCTTCCTATGTACCAGCCGATGTTTCGTAATACTCTGTCCCGTGTAAAAGGCTCTCACAGCTCACAGGTGGGGGAGGGGGACGGGGATATCCCCAATATTTTTCTTGCCTCCCCCATAAAAAAATAAAATAATGGCCCAATTAGCATGATTAGAACTGGCTTCATACGTGAAGCAAATGTCAATGACAAATAGGACTAAGCCCGGGGCCTAAGTAAAAACTGATGAGATTTTAACAGCCACACCCGAGCTCTAAATGACATAACCCCGTCTTCCCCCACCTCCGCCCACCCAAAAAAAATCGCTTTCTTCCCACCCCCTTATGTCCATTTGATAAAAAGGTGCAAACATTTTTAGACTTTTTAATAGTCATTGTGAGCTGAAGAAAACACTATTTCCAACTGACGCATTATGTTTACCTACTGCTAAAAATGTTCTTAATTTTACATCGACTTAACCTTTTAATTACGCTCTAGCGGGAAAACGAAATGGACCTCAGACGCCCTCAAACTTTCAGGATTTCATTCTCATCAATGTTTACACACTAAATCTAAAACCAATCCACGACGTGCGCGGTGCACAGCTCGAATGTTGACTGGAATGGGCCCAATTTTTTGTTTTTAGCACTTTGTAACCACTGTTGTGACCTATTTTGGTTCTCACAAATGTTGAGTGCGAACCTTATAGGGACATTGGGTTTCGCGGCGATTTTACTGGACTGCTGGAATAAACTATGGTACTTCTTTGTGGCCCTCTAACCAGAAAAATGTTAAGCAATCTTATACGCTCATTAGTTTAACAATGTTTGCACCACTAGTCGCCGAGTACTCTTGTGATTAGTTCAAAAATCTCCAACTTCTAAGGGGGGCGCCATCCCCCCTCAGCCACGCCCCTCCCGACGCGGTGAGCAGCGGGAATACGCCTTCTTCGCAGCCATTTGATTCCCGGGAAACTTTGACAAATTTATAAATTTAACAAAACCTCTCATGGAAGTCTGTATCGGCTTCTTCGGTAAAACAGCATCAGCTCCTTCTCACCAACTTCAACGACAACGAATGGTTGGTTCGCGCAACTCCTTATGCTGTACCGCTCATGAACGCACCATGTATCATGGGATCTGGATGGGGCGTGACACTAGTAGTAGTAACATGGTGGACTGCAAGGAAATGGTGTGGCGCATGTGGGTTTACTTTATTTCCTTGTTGATGTCCATCCATAGTCACTGGCCAAAATATGAAAAAACTGTTTTCTCCAAGCATGAATCATGGCATGGTGTAGAAAAGTATGCTTGATTTTTTTTATCTCTGCAAACATTGGCTCAATAATGTGCTGGTTTCTCTGATGCTAGCTTGGCAACGTCAAGCCAGCAAATGCACAAAAAGTTAACACTTGTTCCCTGTCACCGAATCATTAATTATGACACATCCCGATTTGGCTACACTTGCCATTGTTGCATTAGTACCTCAAAGTATCATTACCACAACAACATTACATTAGTCATTAGACACATGAACTGACCGATGATGATGCATGTACATCATGACTCCATAGCTCATGCAGCATGATTGATGATTGATCACCGGCGTGTATTTACTTGCTCAGACTCAAACAAATGCAAAGACAACCATGCAGACTTTGGCGCTAACTTAGCTTTAACAGGACTTACGTTCTATTACTTTCTGTACATTTGGAATGCCTTCAAACAACATCCATCAGGGCTTATAGCAGCGTTTCTGAAGTACTTCTTACTTTCTGTCCAGAGAAATCTGGTAGAATTGGTTGCCTTCTAGCTTTTGCTTGACGATGCAAGAAACCACCCCCTCCCTTCTTTTTCCCGTCTACTCCCCACCCGCTGGCGGGAGGCATTGATGGAGAACTGCTCATCTCGTTGTTCGTCAACAAGAATTGCACCGACCGCTACACGAAGGTGTGATATATTTAGAACCTGCAGGGAATAATCCAAAAATTAAGTGATCTAAATTTTGATTATCTTACACACATACATGAACGATAATAAGCACAGCAAACACGCTTACCTTAGTAACCATCCCGGCATTCATAGACAATATGGTGTAAATCTAGGGTGTTCCCTGCATTCAGCGAGCTCTGCGCACTCAAAATGTACGGTGGGTCGAAAGACAACGAGTAGCGGTAAAGTAAAAGGATTTTTACGAGGGGGATTATGATGGCGTCAATGACGTATCTGCTGTGTCCTCATCCACATCAAGAAGTCGAATCGCTGTTTGATACGAAATCAAATCATTTTTAAAATCATTACCTTTTTATGATGCTTAGATATTTTCCTTTTTCGGATCCTTTTCTCAACCACGGAGCTTCCTATGTACCAGCCGATGTTTCGTAATACTCTGTCCCGTGTAAAAGGCTCTCACAGCCACAGGTGGGGGAGGGGGGACGGGGATATCCCCAATATTTTCTTCTTGCCTCCCCCATAAAAAATAAAATAATGGCCAACGTGCATGATTAGAAATGGCTTCATACGTTGAAACAAATGTCAATGGACAAATAGGACTAAGCCCGGGGCCTAAGTAAAAACTGATGAGATTTTAAACAGCCACCACCGAGCTCAAATGACATAACCCCGATCTTCCCCCACCTCCTCCGCCCCCCCCAAAAAATCGCGATTTCTTCCCACCACCTTAGTCCATTTGATAAAAAGGTTTGCAAAACCATTTTAGACTTTTTAAGAGTCATTGTGAAGCTGAAGAAAAACACTATTTCCAACTGACGCATTATGTTTACCTACTGTTAAAAATGTTCTAATTTTACCAGACCTTACATTTTAAAGTTACGCTCAACCACGGTATTCAACAATCTTCATGCTAATTACTGATAGCTATCTAACATAAACATTACAATGGAAACATAAATAACTCGAAATAACAGTAGTAGGTAGGTAATAATATCACACATTTGAAAAAGTGTAGATTATACTACTGCAAAAACTGGGGTGTTAATTTAACACCAATTCGGTCAAGCTTGCTGTCGGTTTAGTTTTGAGTTGTTGAAATGGGCTGCATAATTTATTTTATGCATTTTGGTGATCTATTTAGGATTGTTAGAGACAAGCAGTAGGTACAATAGAAACCCAAAATAACAAAACTAAACATTTTTAAAAAAGAGCAGGGACGTTACACAAACTTAACCACAAAGTTTGGTGTTATTGACACCCAAGCAGCGGTGCAGTCCGTATTTGATTCCCGCGCGATGGGTGAAAAGTAAACACCAACGCGTGTATTGTAACACCAAAATGGGTCTTAATATACGGCGTAACATGCATGCATGGTAGTATTTAACACCTAAAATTGTGCAAATCTAACCAGTGGGTGCAGTCCCCTGTTGATTCCCAGGGGGTGTTAACAATTAACACCCATGTGTATATGCCTAGTAACCCTCCTACACTGCAAACACTGGGGGGGGGTGTTACATTTAACACCCCAGTCCGTTTGTCAGCTTGTAGGTGTTAGTTTCTGGTGTTGAAATTTGATTTAACACCACTCGGTGTTGCTGCATAATTTTTAATAATGGTATTGTGTTGGTGTTCGGTTATGTTTTTAGAGGCAAGCAGTTATAAAGAAGCACCAAATAACAAAATCAAGCATTTTCTACTAAAAGATCACATAAATAAATGTGATACACCAAAGTGTGGTGTTAGTTAACACCAGAGGGAGTGGTCCCGGATTGACTCCAGGGAGGATGTTAAATTACACCAGTAGGGTCAATTTGTACAACCGGCAGTGTTAATTAAACAAATGATTAAACACCATAGGTGGTTTTGTAAAATTAACACCAAGCAGTGTAATAGCTACATTGTAAAACACCAAAAATTGGTTAATTATAACACTAATGGTGTAATTAACACAGTGGGTTGTGGGCCTGTCATTGACTCCAGGATGTGTTATTTTAACACCCATGGTGTTAAAGTTACACACTCCATTTTTTTCAGTGTATTTTTGCAGTGTATAAAAAGTATTGAGAATAAAACGAAAAAACTCATGGCATATGTTTGGGCCCAACAAAAACATTGATATTCGAAAAGACATTTCAGAATTGTAAGTATTTTGATATTTTTGATGTGTGTTTCGGACCACCAAGTTCTCCTAGTTTTCGATTGTGTGAAGGTTACTATCTCATAGACAAGAAACGGAAAGGAAAGCTTTTCCATATGTACCCCTCGTATATATTTACATGATACAAAAATTTATTTTAATTTGCATTGTTTGATCAAAAAAAAAACGGAATAAACAGCTAAAATAAATACACATTTTATGTTGCATGTAAAATAGGAGAGGGGGTGGGGGGGGTACATATGGAAGTCTTGCCTTTAAAAGTTTACTTGACCAAAGACCAAAAATGTTAGGAAATGCATGCACTCTTTTCATGAAAATCGACTGTATGGTGCCGGTTTTGCTTTAATAGGCTTAGAAGAAAAAGTTAAGAAAGGTGAAAAGCCGTGTTGACACTCTTGGGTTCTAAAAAGTATTTCCTAGCTAAAATATTTCTGTTCTTCAAGAGAACATTAAAGGGTTCTTAAGTTTCAGGTTTTACAAGGAACCCTTTGCTAAAGAACTATTTGAAGTTCGTCGTATGGACCGGATAGAACCTAACTTCTCCAAATATGGCTTACGAGCATTTTGTAGGGTTCCATTCTTGAGGTTCCAAAAAAAAGGACAAAAAAGGGTTCTAAATCGCATTTGTTTTTCTGGGGGAATGAGAGGTATATATGATGTGACATTGTTTATGTTTATGGCGCCCCCATGTTGGGAGTTGTAGAGAGAAAGAAACTGGCAGGCAAAGCACCTATACTTTTGCATGGGGAAATTCTGGTTTTTTGCTGTAACCTTGTTTTCGAATTAAATAATACTTACTTTCTTATCAAGCATATAAGCTAATGCTACCAGCGGCATTTGTGACCAATTAGATCAGGGGAAAGATTCTGCAAGTAATT
>JAMKCH010041137.1:0-14384 GCA_023653785.1 Ophioderma brevispina | reverse complement strand
CCCAAACCATAATAAATTGAGAAAAACATGGAGCAGGTGAAACATAATAGTGTAAATTTCTCCTAAATATCACTGATCTCTCTCAGAGCTCAAAATCTCATAGATAACTGCGGCACCACATAGTACAATTGTTATTGTTACAAAAAATGAGGGGTTGTTGTGATGGGCCAATGGTTTATAGGCTGAATTACATAGAAACTGGTGGCCTCTGTTTTAAATACGATAAGGATAAGGCCCTAGCCTAGTGCATTCGACAGGATAATCGCAATTGACCGTATGGGTCAGCAGCAGCCCGAGAACCGAAGGGTCGAGGGCTGCTGACTGACCATCGGTCATATACTTTGAGGAAAACAATAGTATAAAATACTTACATTAACTTCATAATTAACGTAATTTATCAGAAAAATTGAGGTAGTTTTTAAAATAAATTAAAAACACTTTACACGCCAAACTGTACCAAAAGTGATACTCTATATAAATAGTGTCAAAAACGACCTTGACCCGCAATTAATTGGTGATTAGTTTGTTTTGAAAATGCTCTGGAGGTGCCGAGAAAGATCAGAGACTCTCTAAGACAATTAGAGTGGCTTAATCTTGCTCGACACCCCTCCCATTCCGGCAATTTGCAAGACAAACCCTATTATGTGAGAAACGCGGCAATGAAATTGAAAAGAAAAGATAGATAGACTTTTCGCATTGCCCTTACTTTTTTCAAAACAACCCCATCAGTGACGTTTGCATTAAATGCATAGGAATTTCTTCTTACAATTCCAACGCCACTGTATTAGATGGAAAAGACCAACCGCAGACATGCCGTGTACAAAACATGACTGGTTTCTGCATTGAAAACGATTTTATTGTGATTTTGGGTTTATTGAAGTATACTTTTAATTTTATGGGCCTAACTATTATATAGCAAACATGATATCGTCCATTTCTCTACCCGACGGGCGTATGTCATAAAACATTGACGGCAGCTTTAACGCACGCGTCAAGGTATGCCATCTTCGTGCGCGAGTGTAAAAACGCTCTCGCTTTAAGCCAGCGTGTGGGTTTACTGGTGCGCCCAAACAAATCTCGCGCTGACGTCACTTCACGTTAGCAGCTAAACTTTCTGAACGGCTTACGAACTTGACAAAATAATTATAACATAAGGAATTTATATTACAGATCAATATTTTTAAAGTCCAACGTATCGTCCTTTGAGAGTAAAAAAGCTTGTGCGCATTTTCGGAAAGGAAACAGTACAAAATCACTTATTTGACATGGTCTGCGCATGTGAATTCAAACTAATACTTTATATGAGAAACCAATATTTTTTCACACACACAAACTCTAAGTCAGCGGACTGACACCATATAGTAGATTGTAGAGATCTAAGTTCGTAGAGGGTCATATACGATGAAAGACACTTACTTGTGATATGAGCAGTAAAGATCGAATCAAGTGATGACGGTTATTCTAGTTGCTACTAGAAGTTGTGACTTGTGGTGAACCAGTGCATTATCTGGTGGTGACCCGTGTATATCTGATGACCCGTGCATTACTCTGAGACCGGGCATTATCTGAAGCGCCCAGTGCATTCGGGGAAATTAATGATGATGAAAAAACAATAGATAATCTAAAACGAGAAGTATATTATAGGATAGAGGTACAAGGTGGTTGGTGACCACTGCAGTTAAATATAACTTACATAATTTCAATTGTACATTAGTGATACAAGAGACTTGGAACTCAGATAGCGATGTTTTCAACCACTGTTTCTGACATCCACACAAGTTAGTTGCATATCAGAGCAGCCCTTTTTAGCACACTTGCAGTTGTTGCAACCTTTCGAGTACACCAGCATCGAATGTAGTTCATAACATGATTTGAGGTTCGGAAGCTTGGTCCACAGTGGTGGCCCTACTGCGGTGTCCCTCTTTTCACCCCCAGTCGGAAAGGATTTGGGGATCACGATTAAGAGCTTGGTTCCAACAATTGGCTGGGAAGCTGGCCCGTTTGATGTGCTGTTCCAGTGCTGCCTTTGTAGGCGGTATGTCTTTTACATACTCCTGAATTTCTGTGTGAAACAGCTGCTTTTTGGCTTAATTCATTCCAAAGCATCACTCGTGCGATGATAAAGCAGTTACTACAAATCGCTCGAGTATGGACGCTGTTGCACTACTAATGTTATTCTGCATTGGCAAAGGTCTTCAAATTCGTTGTAGTTTCAGGGAAAGCTTCCGAGTGTTCCAAACCGTTCTTCTTACCCCTCCAAACCCAAATGCCCGAGAAGAAAACCGTCGTTCACCACCCGTGAAGCGTGTCGGAGTGAAAGACTGGACAGTGATACCCTACGGATCAATCCCTGCGTTACTTATGGAAAGATTGTATCGGAAATGTGATCCAGTGCCAAATGGTTGGGGCAGAGACCTACAGTCCGCAAATAGATTGCAGTCCACTTTTCTTCTTGCGTCTGAGCAGTTGTGCGAAATTATGTTGAAGTTGGTGGAGCCACTCACTGTGACTGATTGGGTTTTGAGAGGTCTATATCTTCTGAGTGGACTGTTGGGGCATCATTTGAGAATGTGATCTACCACCGTCTGTGATGGAGAAGCCACATTGGCAGGCTGGAGATGGTCGCAGTACCCATCTTTCATATTGCTGTTTGAACGCCCGACAACCTGCGCGTAATCCGTTTCAAGGTGGATCCATTCCTTACGTCGATGATTGCTACAGTGTGAGTTTCTATCATAGTGTGATAGTGAATTGGTGGGGTCTTGTGTATCTAGCCAGGCGTGTTTCATTTCTGTAAGATGTTGGATGGAGAGCTGAGAGTTTAAGCAGCATGGTCGACAGAAAGGTTGTCGAGAGCGCAGCCTCTGTCAGCCGAGCTGGGTTTGATTCTTGTGACAGTGTTAGCAACGATCCCTTGTCCACGAGCCTTGTTTCACACCGTTTATGTGTGTGATGTTCTCTCTGAACCATGCAGGTGCTATGCCTGAAAGCAGGTAGAAACTCGATGGATGCCGAAGGCCAGCCAGTAATGATCTCATGGTCTCGTTGAGTACTGCATCCAACTTCTTTGTGGAGAGATGCTGCCGATAATTAAAAAACTGCTGACCTACTTCACTCCCACGGTTGTTTATAATGGGTGTGGCAGAGGCGCGCCATTGAGGTTGATTTGAAACTGAACGATGAGTCTCTTTGATGTTCATGATGGAGGTCAGTAGCGGTGGTCTTGGCTTCACTCACTTAATGTTCTAAACAGTTCTTGAGATTGCTGCAAGTAGGGCCATATCTGAAGTGTACTTTGTACTTCCGGTCATCCCTTCTGTCTAGTGAATAAGAGGAAGGTCCGTCCCGCGCGCCAATGTCAGATGTGTTGATGTAAATCGCTGATTTGACAAGTTGAAACAGCATGGGAACCAGAACTGATCCTTGTGGGACTCCGTTCCTCAACGACGCAGTCGACTGCTCTGCCCCATCACTGGTCTTGAGGGTAAAGCACGGTTTGCAGCATGTTACATAATGAATTTTACAAGGTGACGATCCGCTATGGTCCCTCCTGAGAAGCTGAGTGCCAAGTGCTCTTGGCCACTTCGAAATCCTGCCTGGTCGTCAGCAGATTGATTCAACGCCTGGCTCCAGCCGAGCCAGATTACACTCAAGGATTGAAGGAACCACAACAGTAGGATATTGGGTGGTAGTTTCTTGGGTTTATTTGGTGGGGAGTGATATGATAAGCTGAAATACGGGGCAAAGACCACTTTCCTCCTGGGCGGAACTCTTCCATATGAGGCAACAAGCTCTGCATATGCAATGTTGTGTAGATGCATCTTCATGTCTTGGCCATCACTTGCCGACGTTCTTGCTTTATTGTAGAGCTTAATGAAACAACTGCGATGGTACTTCACTGGTCTTGAGGGTAAAGCTATGGTTTGCAAGCATATGTTCCATGAATTTTACAAGGTGAATATCCGGGATGGTCCTGATAAGCTTGAAGTGTTTTAGGCCCATGATTGCCACATGGTGTTATATGCTGCAGTAAGTTCCACCAATATGACGCCTGCCTTACGACGGTTTTGCTCTCCTCAATATCATTTCGTGAGTTAAACAAATCTGATGGACAGTGCCGCCGCCCACGTCCGAAATCCTGCTTGTTCGTCAGCAATGGTATTCGATGACTGACACGCCGAGCCAGATAGGCTTCCCCAGGTCACAAATTCCGTTGATCCCCCAGTTGAAATTGTTTCCATTTTCCGTCACGGAATCAACTGCTTCAACTGATATTCAACTGGGATCAACTGGATTTTAACTGGTTCCATTTGAAACCAGTTTCAGTTTGGATCAACTGGAATTTTGACCTGGGTTCTCAGGAGTTTGAAGAAACCCCATAGTGATATGGACGGTAGTTCCTTGGGTTTTAATTTTGGTTTGGGGAGTGAGATGATAACTGAAATACTGGGCAACACTTTTCCTCCTGGCGACTCTTCCATATAGGCAACAAGCTCTACATATGCACATGTCGTGTAGATGGGCATCTTCATTGTCTTGACCATCACTTTCCCGCAGTTCTTGCTTTATTGTAGAAGCTTAGAAGACAACTGCATGGTACTTATCTTCCAAAGCAACCATGTCTCCAGGTGTAAGTTTGACAGTAATCAACGTCTTGAAGGTCTTTTGCACATTTTCCGGACCCTCGAATCAATTTCAGAAGTCGAAGCGTGGCGGAGTATACTTCAGCGCCTGCTGGCTCATCACAGGGAAGCCATTGGCTCTTTGAGGTCAACACTGGTGAGCTACAATGTTGCACTGCTGATGATGTGCCTGCGCAGCTCTACTTCGTCGCCTTCTTCTGTTGTGCTTAAGCTTTGTTGGTTGAATTTTAAACGACATGTTTTATGAAAGGTGGCTTTGGTGCTCATCATGTGCACTAACATCAAGCTTTCAATTTGAAGGTCCATTGGCATGTGTGCAAGTTCCTGAAACTGATTAAATGACTCGCTAATAAATTCATATCCACTACCTATGTGGTGCCTTGGCTTGGTTTAGCTGGGCACGGTAATGCTTCACTAGTTTGATTCTTACCATAGTAACAAAGACCCTTAGTAACAGTACTTGTTTTGGATACTTTGGTAAAGGGTAGATGGTTTATTAGAATTTGATGTCTGTCCTGACATGCTGAACAGATGGCTCATCAAATTAATGGAGGAAAGAACTTCCTACTCTAATTTATCTATCACTAGTTTTCTATCAGAATGATGTCTCTCTTGCAGTATCTTTACAGTGTGGATGGGTGAACTAGAAATGTAACTGTTTTTTCACACGGGAATGAATGGAACTTCCATCTACAGAAGGAGGGTAGCGAAGTCTCTTATTGAGGGCTTATAATGTGGTTTGGGTAAAGGAGGTATGATGCTTTTACCATGGTGCTGCCAGTCAATCGTTCACTAAACTAGGTCCTTGATCAAGGCTGTCCTCTAAGAACCGACAACGTGTTTATTTTATAGAAATATTAATAATCAAATAAAAAAAGTAAACTGCCTGGTGGTCTGTTGTCCACACTAGCTTTATCCAGGTTCCTACTATCCCCTAGACATAAAACCACAACCACCTGTTGTGGTTAGGTGCAGTGGTTGTGCTACTAAGCGACAAGCCTTATCCATTTGCTTTTGTGGTTTTAATCTTCCCTACACCTCCTTAAAATTTTTGCAAATGCAGAAAAAGTCTGACAGACTGTACAAGGAGCTCTGTCTGAGTTGAACTTAGTGAACTCGCTATGGAAGCATGGAACGAGGCCAGGTGAATTGGAGACCTCAAATTATTGTTTATAGAGTGAATTCTTGCCATTTTTTTTTAGGAGGAGGATATGCTCCACTTCTTTAAATATATGACAATTTATCAGATGTATGAACCGATAAATGAAGTTGGTAGGCGCCTTGAACAAGCTATCGTTCAACAGAAGAGGGAACCAGTTCCTGGTTCAACTATCAGTAATGTTTATATCCAGAGTCAGCACTACATTATGGATGTATATAATTGGTACTGATGTTTTTGCAATGTCGATGACAGGTATCTCCATCTACGCTACGGGAGAAGAGCTGTTCCTAATTATATAATCTGTTCCTAATCAGCTATCTGTTCCATCAGCTACTGTTCCTAATCACTATCTGTTCTATCAGCTACTTTTCCTATCAGCTATCTGTTCTATCAGCTAATCTGTTCCTATCAGCTACTTTTCCTATCAGCTATCTGTTGCTAAATCAGCTATCTTGTTTTTCCTATAAGCTATCTGTTCCTAATCCGCTATCTGTTCCTATCAGCTACGTTCCTATCAGCTATCTGTTCCTATCACTATCTGTTCCTATCAGCTATCTGTTCCTAATCAGCTATCTGTTCCTATCAGCTTATCTGTTTTCTGTTCCTATCAGCTTCTGTTCCTATCAGCTATCTGTTCCTAATCATCGCTATCTGTTCCTATCACTATCTGTTCCTAATCACTATCTGTTTCCTATTAGCGATCTTTCCTATCACTATTCTGTTCCTAATCACTATTCGGTTCTATCAGCTATCGTTCCTATCACTATCTTTCCTATCAGCTATCTGTTTCTATCAGCTATCTGTTCCTAATTAGCCATCTGTTCCTAATCAGCTATCTGTTCCTAATAAGCTATCTGTTCCTATCAGCTATCTGTTTCCCTAATAAGCTATCGTTCATATCAGCTATTGTGTCCTATCAGATTGTTCCTAATCAGCTATCTGTTCCTATCAACTATCTGTTCCTACTCAGCTATCTGTTCCTATCAGCTATCTGTCCCTATCAGCTATCCTGTTCCTATACTATCTGTTCCTATCACTATGTTTCCTCTCAGCTATCGGTCCTATCAACTATCTGTTCCTAATCAGCTATCTTTTCCTATCAGCTATCCTTTCCTAACAGCTATCTGTTCCTATCATCTGATCTGTTCCCCTAACACCTATCTGTTCCTATCAGCTATCTGTTCCTAAGCAGTAGCTATCTGTTCCTAATTAGCTATCTGTTCCTCATCAGCTATCTGTTCCTAATCAGTTATCTGTTCCATATCAGCGATCCTGTTCCTTCTACTATCGGTTTTCCTAATTAACTATTTGTTCCTAATCAGCTATCTGTTCCTATCAGCTATCTTTCCGAATCGCTATCTTGGTTCCTATCAAGCTATCTGTTCCTATCAGCTATCTGGTCCGAATATCAGCTATCTGTTTCATATCAGCTATCTGTTCCTAATCAGCTATCCTGTTCCTAATCAGCTATCTGTTCCATATCAACTATCTGTTCCTAATCACTAGCTGGGTCTACAGCTAGCTGTGCGAACAGCAGCTAGCGGGTTCCTAATCAGCTATCACTAAGTTGTACTAATCTGGGACTACTTAAAATGCTTGACCACCTACAAATACAGCATAAAAAATTTTTAGAATAAGATATGAATAAAAGTAAAAAAATCTTGAGATCATGACCTCTTATTGACCCTAGTGCACTCAATGGTTATGTTGACAGAAAGACAGCGCATTACAATACATTTACCCCGACTCTACATTAGGTATATACAGGTTTTGGTTTGGGTACTGCATAGAGGGCAGGCAGGTAGAATATATTGATTATTTCGGAATGCGAGCCAAATTCACACAGTAGTATTGTCATCGGGTCTATAACAAACACTTTAATATAGGCACTCAGGAGAACAATTATTTAAGTTCCTCAACATGGGATATGCTGGTGCCATTTTGAAAAACGCGCTCTACTAATCAAAACTCGTGTTTTATGTCCAATATGCCTGCAATGTACCACCCGACCGCATCATAAAATTAATGTCAAAAATGATTATAAATTTGTATTGCCTACTGGTAAGCTATTTCCATGTCATTAAATAGGATTTGGCGGGGCCATTTTGAAAGCGCCCTCACTGCGTATTGTTTTTATCAAGTGTTGTTGCTATTTTGGTGCCATCAAAAAACAATTCAATAAATTTATTGCATCTCTTAAGTTCTATTTTTAAAAACCCTAACACGTCATATGACGAGATTTGGCGGCCATTTTGAAAAAGCCGCCCTCCATTCGTAGTTGTTTTATCAATTGTGTTGCTATTGTGCCATGTGCAAAAACATTCAAAATAAAATTTATTGCATCTTCGTAAGTTCTAATTTTAACCTCATCCGTCATCTGATGCGATTTGCGGCCATTTGAAAGTGGCCCTTAACGGGACATTAGGGATAAAATCTTAAAATGGATCCATGTCTAGAAATAATATTATGGTATGTAGAAAACACTGCTGAAAACATTCATTGCTTTTATCACAAAATGAACCAATACTTCAGGTTAGCAGCTTTTTATCTGTCCAGAGTATCGTATATATATATACACGACAGGTACACCCCCGGTCATAACTAATCTACTTCCTACCACATAGCACTAGTTTTTTTTTAGTGTTGTTTATTTAAACTATATGATTAACTAATCTTTTTGACTGAAAAAACAAATGGGGCCAAAATATTCAATTTTGGCTAAAAATCATATGTCCGTCTTAAAATGCGCACAAAAAACACAGAATTCCCCTTTTTAACATACAAAGGACAGATCTGGCCTTGGCCAAGGAAAAAAATCGATTTTTTTTAGCCGTAACCTACAAAATCAAAATGGCCGCATGAACGCTCTTACAGCTAGACATGGACCATAAAGGATTATATTCTAATGTGGAAGAGCCTATTACTTATGTTGAGGCGTCTATCGCCCAAAATCTAATGGCTATAATTTTGCTCTCAAAATTGAGCCAAAAAACAAGATCAAAATGGATGCTAAAAATACCATATATGAATCAATATTTTGCCTACTAAAAGGTATAAGATAAGAGCACAAAACTGGAATTTCCCTCTTTAATCTAAATAGGCATAGCTCATTTCTCGGTAATATTACAGGTTTCCATTGTTGATCACGTGACCAAATCAAAAAAATTATCACATTTATTAGAAGTACAATTGCAATCTATCTTAACACTAAAAAAATGTATTGATCTGAGAATCATCAGGTTCACACGCCATTGAGGTAAAAGGTAACACACGGGGGAAATTTTTATTCCACTTTTGACCCACGTTTTTCAATTTTAAAAAAAGAAAAAACCTAAAAAATTTTAATTTTATCTGTAAATTAAAAAAAATCTTTCAGTGAGTAAAAAACCTAAAAAAATATAATGCGTAAAGACCCAATTTTAAACAAAATGCTCGCGTCTTCTGAGACAAAATTTTTCTTGGCCTCAAAGAAAGCTAACAAAACCTTACGCACTACCTAAATGTACAGTGGAGTCTCACTTGGTGTTCTTCAAACACCAGGTTGACTACTATTTGTTCTGGGTGTGCATCCTCCCAAATTTCACGAAGGAAGAAAAGATCCACTTGAGCTGCTTATGTTCGGTAAAAGGTCCCCATTTAGAGAGAAATTTAACAAAAAGATAAACATTTCTGGTACTGAAGTGAACACTTAAAGGGATTAGCAGCGATAAGCGAGGGAAGCAATAAATGTGGAAATGATTTTCTTTAGTTATAATCAAAGCTAAGTATGTACAATGCATATAACTACTTCTAAGGTAGGAACTAAAACACCAAATAGTGAACAAATGAAGCATTTGAGAAATTGTCATACCATCTACCGCAAATAGACATATAGGGATGGCGTCTCAAAAATCTACTCTAAACAGATGATTGTGGTTTTACACCGCACCGAATAAAGAAAGGTCAACAATGTTTGTGTTTGGGGGTAAACTGTACAGGTAATGGTGAACAATACCAATGAATGATAGAGCTCAAATATGGAATTCACAGGAAGGCTTTTTGACCTCAAGACGGAATTTTGATACGCAAACCAAAGTATAGAATACAGAACGTAAAGATACTGCCTTGTCTTTAATACACGCGATTGCAAGACAACCCACTTTCATGGTTAATGTTAGCACATCCATGCATTAAAAATTACAGAAAATAGAATTTTGATGATTTTTTCGATCTTTCGGGGAGCAAATCGCCGCTTTCCCTTTAAGTGCATTCGGGGATTGTTCCCATGGTATCCAAGATTTGTTTTCCGGTGATTTCTCACTCGTGGGAAAAATATTTTGGAACTATTTTTGGTAATCATCTAAACTTAATCGATCCGCTTCTTTAAATAAAACCAATTACTAATTTCTTGCCTGTGATTGCGATAGTTAGCTTGAGTCCCAAAAAACCCCATAGGCACCAACAGGAGCGTGATTTTAAAAGCATAAATAGCAAACCTAATTGTTGCCAGAAACAGAATTAAGTAAGTAATTAGAAAACACTCTATAGCTTGCATAACGGATACATCTTTTTTATCCTCGGGATGTAGAAGATTTTTAACTTTATTCAAGCCCTAGACAAATTTATGTGGCATGTGACCTCGGTAACTCAAGTTGCCCAATGGTGATTTCCGCTGCTACTACATAGGTTGAGAAATGTTTTGCTTAAAGATGGAGAATGGTGGCAAGTATGGTTTATTTGTTTTATTCAATAATGTGGTTGTTTAACTTTGTTTTTAGTGTTGATATATTCGCTTGCTTTAAATACTGTAAATGTATGCAACTTAAGGACGTACTGTGGAAAGAGCAATTAATAGCATTTATGTAACTGATACTGTGTTCGTACTATGATAAAATAAAGATTATTTATTATGTATTTTGATACCTATTTAATCTGGGGATTGGGTTGATTTTATGTATAAATATCGTATTCCAACAAATTGTTATCTAATTTGCTCCAAATTTGTACAAGAAGATTGGATGATAAGTTAAGGACCGAACCAGTGCTTTCGTCAGGGGGAAGCTTTCGCACGGCGCCGTATATGGATCCGTTGCAGACGCACGGAGGATGACAGGGAACTTATACTTACCGGTCTTATCCGTAATGCACTTTGAGAAGAACAATCTCAAAATCAATACATTAATAACAAAAAACTGATTTAAAAAAAAAAAAAGGGGAAATTTAAGGGGAAAAAATAAAAAACACTTTGCACATTAAAGTCATGATCTATGGAATAAGTATTAGTCGATCGCTCGAAAGTTCAACTTCCAAATAGGCGACTAGATCGTTCACTGTTCGAGACAGGAGGAGGATTTCAATTGAAATCAAAGCAAATGGAAAAGCTAATTCATAGTGAAGGAGTACAGGTTGGTTCCTTTACGTTTAATTCAGATGACGAAATCAAATCACATGTGATAATTTAGCTTAATTCCAATAGATCCACTTATATTGGTATTAAAACTGGCAAAAAATAGCATGACAAGATAGCTTGCTGTATACAGAACATGTTCAACTTGTCTTGTGCAAATTATAAGAGTCAGAGTGCAACCTTTCGACATTTTACACTAATTAAAACGTAGAAGTCCCAAGGATGCAAATAAGGTATTGCCATTGATTTTGTCAAGCGCTACTACACAACATAATACAGCGCATGACGGAATCAAATTGTATGTAATACCCTCATTGGTATATACTTGGGACTTTTATGAAACGTCTACCAAAAAAAGGGGTACAGCAGATATTTTTATCCGATCACCCCGCCACATCCCAAGCGTAAACTTTGGTTTTACTTTGGCACGAATCGATTATAATAGACAGCCAGGAATAGAGCAACCGTACTACGCAAAGACCTTACGCAATTCATGTTGATTGTTAGTTTTGAAAAAATGCTTTGGAAGTGACGGAAAAAATTCAAAAAAAACCCATAATAGTTATTGAAATGCGTGTCGTAAATGATTGGAAAGAAAGTAGGCTTCGCCACTTCACTTATTTTTTCAAAACAAAACATCAGTGATTGGTCTGTGTGGAAATGCGTAGACATATACTTCCAAACTACCCAATTTTAAACTTCACTGTTAAAGCCTAACACAGACATATGTGTGCCAAAACTTTTTTTGCATTGAGAACTATTTTATTGGTGAATTCTTAGTTTCCTTGAAGTGTACATGATTCACATAGGCCTATATATAAAGCAATATGATTAAGGCAGCCCAACTTCTGAACGGCTTAAAAGGGACATCGCCGGATAGGAAAATGATTCATTCCGCATTTATAAAGCGACATGCTCAAAGTTTACATTTGCTGGGTTTCAAAAAATAACAACTTTACATAACTTCCTAAGAAGGTCCCTCGTATGTAAACTGATCAATACAGGCTTCAAAATGGGCGTATTGTAAAATATGAACACCGAACCACAATGCCAATTGCAAGGATGTGCATTTAATTAATACCAACATATATATGAGTGGCATTGTGGTTGGGGGGGGGGGGGAGCGGGGACTCGTTTTCTGGGGTTATGAACTCTATTTTGGAATTGCCAAAAAACAAACAAATTTTCGATTAAATACATACACATAGAGGTTAACATGATGGGGGGGGGGGGTCAGATATAAATAGCGCGGAAATTCAAGGACTTGTTGTCTGGGCCATCACGCTTTATCGTTAAGATGAGGCGTTTGTGTTGTCTTCAGGGTTTTTTCCAGACTCTGCTTGGTGAGAAGGACTGGATATATAATCCGACGAAGTTTGGCACTTATTGGCCACTAAGTGCACTTCATTCGGCATAGCGTAATAATTATAGGTATTTTTCATAAAGGGTTGTCTCAGCATGTAGCCTCGTAGTACCTTTGAAGCCACAAAAAGGTGTTATAATATGCATCCTAATCACAGGCTCCGTAACAAATGGCGCTATGCAAACGGCATTCCTGTTTTCGTTTAAAAGTCATAAAGGTTGATTGGAATGTAGGCATGCATAAGCTTTGTTTTTCCCGGATAGCTTGCCCCTGGCCAAATGAAGTTTCTCAGATATTACTCATTTTCTCGATACCAGTGTATTTGAGGAAAAAAAAACACCTAGGCTTACAAGTTGTGAGAAATAATAAAGTTTGTAAAACACCTTACTCAAAATTATGGTGAGATATAACTATGATGATTATAGAGGGCCGCCTTCTCTCCTTATCCCGTTGATGTTTTTGAAAAATATAACATTAGCAAGTTATATATTTGAAGGTACACTAACGCAAAGGTCTTTGATACTTTAGAATAGAAAAAGGTATTTGTCAACACCATTCATATTAAGCCAGTCTGACCCCATGGTAAAAGTAAAGTCAAGTCCTTCCCACGCCTAATGGCCAAGGGCGCGCCTCTCTCCGTTTAAAACGTTTAATGCGTTCTCATGGTCCATTTGAGACGTTGCAGGCTTCTTGTGTGATCGAGCGTGCACGAAGTTGGCTGGGGCGGCATATTCAGCATCACTGTAGACAGAGCCAGGGCGGCGGTTGAGTAAGAGTGGTTGGGATGACACCCCATGAGGATCAGCAAGTCGGCACAGGAGGTTGTTCCTCGAATATACTTGGCGCAAATATGACTCGAGGTGCTGCCGATAAGTAAGCTGCCGGTTAAAGCTTAACTCCCAGATAGGTTGGTTGTAGGATTGTATGGACAGAGGAGCCCCATTGAGGGTGATTTGAAGATGCGAGAGCCTCTTTGGTGGTGAGATGGAAGGCAGTAGAGGTGGACTTGGCTTCACTCACAATCAGTCTTCAGGTCTGGAGTGTGCTGGTGATTTGAATTGACTGCAGTAGGGCCAATTTGCAGTAAGTGTACTTTTATCTGTCCAGCTTATGTCCGAGTGAAGAAGGGCACGGATCGTAGCCACTATTGTTAGATTTTGTTTGAGGAAAAATCGCATGATATACAATTAACATCAAGGCGCCAGACAAATCCTTGTGTACTCCGTTCCTCAGACGACCGCAGAAGACTGCTCTGCCCAGCAATGCGTTCTTGAGAACAAAGCATGTTAAATATGAAGGGTACAAGGTGACAGATCCGGGATGGTACGATTGGAAGTTGAGTGTCAAGCCCTTGTGCCACACGGTGTCGTATGTTGCAGTAAGTTCCACCAAGATTACGCATGTCCTTACACGCTTTTCAAAGCTTTCATCAATATCATTTGTGGGTTTTACAATCTGGTAAGACAGTCTCCGGGACACGGCGAAATCAGCTTGTTCTTCAGGCAGATGGGGTTCGACGACGGGACTCCCGCCGGCAAGGTAATCATCTCAAGGGTTGAAGAAACACACAGTAGTGATATTGGGCAGGAGTTCTTAGGGTTGTCAAACAGGCTTGTTTGGTTTTTTGGGGAGTGCGATGACACTCAGCTTCTCAGGACATCCCGGATCGTCACCTTGTAAAATCATATGTACATATTTAACAGATTTCAGGATGTGTAAAAGCACCTCCTTTCAAACTTCCATACATATCACGGATACGCCGTTTTCTTGACCAAGGGAGTTGCAATGGTTTTGGGGGGATAATTATTAGAATAGGGCTTTTGATATTAG
>JAMKCH010041136.1:0-31937 GCA_023653785.1 Ophioderma brevispina | reverse complement strand
GGGACTCCATTTTAACATACTTTGTACATGGATCATGTGCTAAAAACATGTATTTTCTCCGAAGTGAAAATCGGATATCGCCAGGGGTCTCATATATTTCACAAAATGTGGCCAACTTCGGGACAAAAGTGAAAAACGGTCAACTTCGGACACTGTGAAGTTTGGTGCCATTGTTTTAGATCGGCATTTTTCTTCCCAATTCAACTTAGATGTTGTCTCCAAATACTTAAGAAATACGGCGCTACAAAACTTTCAACTGTTTAAGCCGAAAAAGTACGAGTTAAAACTAGAATCAATGTAATCATCTAGGACATGCTATCTCTCTTTCATAAAGCCACAATGACCGAATGATTTTTTTTCCTTTAGATGATTGACAGGTGTACGTGGTTCCATGTCTAAAAATCATCAATACTCAGTATTTATTGTAAACATTTAGCAGTTTTCATGCTTTGTATAAAGCAATGCACAATTCTTACAAATATGTCGCACCATATCTGCTTAACTATGTACACCGATGCAATGTTATGCACATGCTAATCAGCCATCACTATCGATCCTCTTGTTGTAAGTTGTTCCAATACAATAGTTTACGACCTGTTTTACGAGGGCGTGATATCATCGGTCAAAGGGATTTGGGAAGACGTTTCGCCTTCTCTCCTACCTCCATGTCTGACGTTAGACCTGGTTTTAAACCTGGGTTAGTCCTACATGAGTGGCCTTTTTTTTTCCTACAAAATAATATATAGATAGAAAAGTGTTCATGGATGGCCATTCCAGCCCAACATGAGGAATTTTCTCACCTGTTAAAGCAATTATAGCACATTTTTGAAGAGTGGCCCCCATTTTCAAATTTGATATTTTTGCAGAGTTATGTTTGTGTAATTGTCTACGAAACTATATCTGCAAACGAGAATGTTAAAAATGCGTATTTTCAGAAAATAAGTGATTTTGTTAAGTAAAATTGGTATCCCAGATTGGACTTAAAACGCGGAGCTGGGAATGCTACGTTTATGTCCCGTCATGATGAATAGTGGCACCTCAAGAAATAACCTCTACTTGACTTTCCTAACCAATAAAACACTAATGGATGAGCGTAGATATGCGTAGATATGTACATGGCGCTATTTCCCGGCTATTTCACATGGAAGGCCGTTTCCAGCAGCCGTTGAAAATATTTCGGGATCCCTATATTAATTATTCTAATTACAAAATTCCTTTGTTGTGACCCTAGACAGTTCTAGCTAAACCATTCACAGGTATAGTTTACTAGCCTGGTTTTTTACCAATGCAACTGGTAAGAAATCTCAAATTTTGAAAATGAGGTGCTCTTAAAAAATGTGCTAATATTGCTGTTGATGGCACATGGGGGGCTTATCAGCATTACAATATCGATCTCGGTGGTAGTGTTCACAAGACATAGTTTTCGACCGGTTTTACGAGGGCCGGTGATGATCACGGTCAAGGGATTGGGAAGAGGCTTTCCTTCTCTCCTACCTCCATGGGTCTGAATTTAGACCTGGGTTTAAACCTGGGTAGTCCTACATGATGTGACTTTTTTTTCTACAAAATATATTATAGATGGAAAGTTTCATGGATGGGCCATTCCAGCCCAACCATGAGTTTTCTAACCGTTACAGAAATATTAGCACATTTTTGAATGAGTGCCCCCAATTTTCAACATGTGATAGTTTTGCAGAGTTATGTTGGTTAAGGTCTACGGGGGAAACTAATTCTGCAAACGAGAATGTTTAAAAATGCGTATTATCATAAAATACAGTGATTTTTGTCATTAAAATTGGGATCCCCGATTGGACTCACGCGGTCGGAGCTGGAATGCTACGTTTATGTACGTCCATGATGAAAATAGTGCCACCTCAAGAAAATAACACTCTACTTGATTTCCCGAACCAATTTAAAAAACTAATGGATGAGCGTAGTTAGATATGTACATGTCGCTATTTCCCGGCTATTTCACATTGGAGGCGTTTCCAGCCAGCCGTTGAATTTTATCGGGGATCACGATATTAAGGTATTCTAATTACAAAATTCCTTTGTTTTGTGACACATAGACATTTTCTAGCATAACCATTCAAGGTTTAGTTTACTAGCCTGTTACCAATGTAACTGTGTAAGAATCTCAAAAATTTTGAAAAAATAAGGGTGTTGATCTTAAAAAAGTGTTGGCTAAGTATTGCTTTAAAGCACATTTTTAGAGTCTATTTTGTTGGAAGAAAAAAAAAAGTACCATGATTTTAGGGACTCTAACCCTGGTTTAAAAACCCGGCTCCTAAGTTAGGACTCCCTTTCAGAAACTACCGTCTTGAAGATTTAGTCAGTGAATTGTGATATCCTATTGGTGATAGAAAAGATCATTTTATTATAAATGGTTTTTTTTTTTTTTTTTTTTACAATTTTAAAGAAATCCAAAAAACAATTGAGAAATTTTTTTCTTTTCTTCTGGGAAATTTACAGAGTTTCCTATTAAGAGATCAATTTCTCATCTGATTTCAAAGTGAGGAATTTGATTGGATGACATGCACCCCAAAAGTAACTTAAAAGTGCATAGAAACGACAATTAAGATCCTTCTATTTTAAAATCTTCCATAGGGCAATTTGCACTATAGTCGATCCACACATATCTCATTATGCCCGGCCCTCTAATAGTGTTGGGCTGCGACAATGTATAGATGATGTGATATTTGTATGTTTTGGCGCCCCCCTGTTTGTGTAAGAGAGAACGGCGGGCAAAAGCACCTATACTTTGCATGGGGAAATTCTGGTTTTGCTGACACTTGTTTCGAATTAAATAATACTAACTTTCTTATTCAAGCATAATAAGCAAATGCTACAAGCTGCATTTTGTGACCACTTAGATCAGAAAGATTCTGCAAGTAATTTATAACCAGATTTTTATGTTGGGTTCTGTCACAGAAAAACTACTGTAATATTTTGCCTGCCAGAAACAACCAAACAGAGGGCGTCTGAATGTCAACAAGTGACGTCATAGGTTACATCATGTAGGGTAATCGGTAGTATAATGATGATAAGCCGATCACAATTAGTCTGACTCCGGCCAAGTAAAAGAAAATTAGGAATGAGCACAAAAAGATATGTTTGTCGACATACGTGTAAATTAATATAAATCGCATCTTGTACGTACTCTGTACATGTCTACCTAAATTTATTTGGTGTAATTTGGACATGCAAATGAACCTGAATACGCAAGGAAAATATTAATGACCTGACTTCGTTAAATCCAACAAATTGGCCTATGCTACTCTCATTTAATCCCTCTAAGACCGATTTTCAAAATCAATGATCTTGTGTGATGTGGAAGCTTTATTATTGCCCTCTACAATCAGAGCTTATACCTCACGTCAAATGGTATGTGGGACATATGAGGTTGGATAGACATAATATTTCCTCCACAAAATAGGCAGAAGGAAAGCCCATACTAATTCTTTTTGTGATGAACTTTCCTGAAACCTCACTTTTATGTGAATGCAGAAAAGGGGATCTATGTAGAAATAAAGGGTTTGCAGTGTAATTCATGGGCAAATAAATGTGTCCGAGGTCAGAAAAACTAAATAATGGGAGAGGCGCAGCCGAGCCATTATTTTAAAGTTTTTTGGCGAGGATAAATTATGAGCCCATAAAGACACTGCAAAAACCATTTATTTCTTACTTAAAAACAGCTTCATTTAATAAGAAATGCATTGGCGAACTTATTGCAGAATAAGGTGCCAGTACACTGGACCAATCAGAATGCTGCATTTCCAATAATGGGCAGCAGAGGTGTAATTAGATGTGGAATAATCTTTGTACTTTGGGAACCTTCTGGGCTGTTTCTAAAGAACTAGTTCTATTTAGGAAATTTTTCAGTGTTATGCTTGTCGTTGACCAATTGACACCTCCCCGGCTGTCCGCCGCGCCGGCCCCAGGAATGTTAAAATTCCCATGCACAATATATGGTCATTTTAGGATTTTTCATGGATGCTTCAGAGATTGACGCCAGGAAAATACACTGCCATAACATCCACAACTCTTGGGTGAACTTTAAGTGCAATGTCGCCTGGTCATCTACACAATAATGCATTGGAAAAGTTACAACTGTCCAAAAAAAAACTATACAATCAAGATGAATTTTTTTTTGGCTCCAAAAATGCACGTTCATATCAACTGGAGTTTTACTGATTCTTTTTAGAAATATTCCAGCTTTCATAGATTTTTAGTTGGTGTAATGTGGGGGGTCTGGTTTCAGGATTTATGGCTAATTATCCGAGACATTGAAAACCTGTTGGGCCAGTTTCGGACTATCCTGTATTAACAAAGTTGCCAATTGAAAATCTCTTCAAGACATTCCTTATTGGAAAATAAAATAAAAGTAGGTATAATTTCTGCTTCTTTGGTGAATAACATTACTTATAATGTCGCAATTTCTAATAAATACATGCAGCATTAGGAATTCAATTCCAAACAGACATGTTGTCTCAGCTTTACTCCAGGTTTTAGCAAAGGTAGAACCCTAAAACACCCTTGTTGAAAGTAACAGAGACCTTTGAACACAACCACCCTTTACTTTATTGCTCTTTGTTGAACCGCTTTTCCTCCTCATATTCCTCCCGTGGCATCTTGGAGGCAGTGGGATGGGGAATAGGGGAAGAGTAAATTGTCCCCCACATTAGAGCATTGTCCACACATTTGCCCTCAACATACTCTAACTGTTACATATTTTTCAGCAAAGCAATTCCCCAAATTCCAAGAATTTCATATTACTGTCCCCCTGAGAGTGTAGGTCCCTCATTTCACCCACAACGTAATACTTTCTGGTACTTTCACTGAAAAAATAATATATTGATTACTCAATGCATGAGAATACATTCACGCTGATCTTTACAATATTATTTTGTTTGAAACGGTGATTAATCTCAAATGATGCTACACGCCTATACCTTTAGTTTCTTGGACCTTCAGGTGAAACTGGCCCAGTGGTATTTTATCCTCGCTTCTTCTCGCTTAGGGTCCATCAAATTGGATGGAATAAAAGCGAGGATTTTAGCTTAGAACTTGTCCTAACAGAATCAAAATATCTGGGCCAATGCAGTGTTTAATTTTTTTTCATAATTTTTTAGTTTGATTTTATAGTTTTTATTGGGACAGTCTGTAAACTAATTCTTAAGTTTCCCCTGTGGCAACACCTGAAATAGCCTATGTAATGTTGACTTAAGAAACCCTTTTTATAGTAAGCTCAACAATTGGAGGCTATGTGTTGATTTTGAACAGTAGGATGGTCTCACCAAGGAGGTAGAACATAATCAAATGACAGTTTTTGGCGATAACGAAACACTGTTCTACGAGTGGAAAGGCTCTTGAAATCGGGGCAGTGGGTCGGGTGATTTTTCTTCTTTTAACCACACATCCATATAACATTTATTTATTTGTAAGGCAGCCTATATGAGACCTATTAGTGTCACTTAAAATTTAAGAAGTGACAATACAGCATCTTTCACCAAATAAGTAGTGCATGAAAATCCGAAATTTCTTTGAATTTTTGTTAGTATTCATTTTGTTTTGTTTTTGTTTGTGTTTGTGATATTACGGATTAAAACGGACTACTCAAATGGTGGGTTTATTAAACCCCAAACAGACCTCGAGTAGTTTTAAAACATTTCGTGTATAAGTGCTCCCATTCCTTCCAAACTGTACGGAATAAATATGTTTTATAAAATATGGGTTCATGACATTTCTAATGTTTCAAAAAATAAATATGGATAAGACTAGGAAAACATTAGTTTTGATTTTCGTGGGCAACCAACAAATAGCGGCAGGACCCAATTAGCAAATTCGTGTGCGTGTGATCTGGTGTGTTAATTGTGGGTGTGTCCACTAAAAATAAGTGTTGGACCTAAAATGTTAAGTTTTTTGTCCTCAATTGAAAAGTGAAGTCAATTGGAACCAACTTAAGTAATAGGTGACAAAATTCGTTGTGTAAAGGTACGTGTTTGCTGCAGGAAGACATGCTTGGTGTCTTAGTGTATGGTTGAAAAACATGACTCAAAACTTTGAGACGTCCTTTTAATCTAGAGTGTTGGTAGATCGGGCCAGCAGAAGAGTTTTGAACGACGTGCTTAGAATATACTCATGTAACAAAAAAACTGCCCAGGATCTATTTCTGAAAAAATCCCCAATTCGTTTAATTCATATTTTTTGTGTAATTCTATGCATGTCTTTTGTTGGTGCACATTTGGGGATATCTGTTCCCATTAAAGAAATGTAAACTTATATCTCCATACCGTTTTTGGGCGGCTAACTCATTCCATGCAATGGGATTTTGTATAGTGCAGTGGAAGTTGAGAAAAACCTTTACGGCAGTTTGAAAGATATTTTGCAGTTAATTTGTGTCTTAAAAGTTACGCCATTATAAACTCAAATATTCCACTAAACTGTGAAATTTGATAAAGAATCAAATTCCAAATTGAAATTATGCCAATTAATTGTTGTAAAACTAACCTTTCATTAAGCGTTTGCGCTTTATTTTTATTCAGTACCCGTCAAGAATGTACGAGAACGCCCTTTGCTCGGTTTCGCCTCGACATGCGTTTAGAAGCACCTATGGTTTCTCTACAATGAGAACTTTAATTAATAGCCTTTGTCCATATAATAATTATATACCCCTAAACACGATCTCACAAAATCTCACAGCAACGATGAGAAAAAGGCACTAAGTCAGGAAAGTAGCGAGACGTCATCAAACCAAGACTTATATGGGCACGAACTCGCTGGCTGGGCAAGCGACCCCGCCGTCGCGTCACTCGCGTAGCTATCCCCGGTCATTGGACTGGGGCCCCAAGGCCCGGGTTCGAGTCCCACCCGAATTTTGCGACTTTTCTTGTTCCCCTCTTCCATCACGCCTTCAGTCCTCCCGGGAGAACATACGGTTCTTTGCTATCCTCTCCGGAAAGGGATGAACACCTTTCGGACCTAACACTATAGATAATATCTATCGCTCCGCTATCAACCCAGGTTTGATAGCTCATTGGAAGAGCACCGTGCTGGTAATACCAGGGGGGTTGACACTTAGCGCCTGTCGTCTTTGCTCCTTTACTCCTCAATATGGCTATGGCAGAAATACGAAAGTTCGTGCATACCAACAGAATTTATGGTCCCTCCTGTATTTATTAACCTCACGTATAGAGTTATGTTCACCGTGGTTTTGACCCAGATCAGTATCTGAACTTTCGCATTGCAAGATTCGGCTATAAAGAGTGCCCTCGATCGCACCAAGGTCCATCCCAGTTTAAGGGGTTCCTACCTGAATGTTTCACAATGTTAATTATTTTGTTTTTTCAAATGCGCCTATTTCATTTTATTCAAGTTCGAATTGGGTCTGTTAGGAATCAAAATTTAGCTCAGTTAATGTTCTTTAGGTTTATTGAATCTATTTTTATGAATCAAGGTTTATCTTTTGCTACAAGCCCTTGAGTCTACACATTCGGGTCCCTTCAATTGAATCCCTTGGAAAGAGTTTAGTTTTTCCCTACAATGTGTTTGTGTAAAAAAACTTAATTAACCGTATATTCTATATTATAGCAATTAGAAATTCACACAGCTTCATA
This sequence comes from Ophioderma brevispina, assembly GCA_023653785.1. Lineage (NCBI taxonomy): Eukaryota > Metazoa > Echinodermata > Ophiuroidea > Amphilepidida > Ophiodermatidae > Ophioderma > Ophioderma brevispina. Next base: position 24,321 of record JAMKCH010041136.1, on the reverse strand, counting down.
TACACAATTTTAACGTTTTTCAAATCCAACTATCAACAAGATTATCGCCTATGATCCCCGCTTGCCTGACTTTTCAGTGCTGTGTCTCACCCCTTAAAATCTAACCCGAGTCGTTATAGCGCCCCTTGTAAAGCAAGGCCCAGGACCACTGTTCGTCCACAAGGTTCATCTCCTTATTTTAATCCTCCTTGGTAATACGGAGGTCGCCGGTTCGAATGCGCACATGGCTGTTGTCTCAACACTTGTGTGCGCTGTATCTCCAGGGAAAGATGAATATTATCAGATTATTCAGAACCCTTTTTGGTTCTAAAACATTTTCCTAGCTCTTCTCCAAAATATCATACTGTTCAACATGAGGACTTTGAAAGGATGGAAAGGTTTGTACTCACGAGGCTTCTTAGTGAGTTGAGGGTTTCCAACCAAGTCGACCATTTTCTTGGCTAAATAAAAGAACCATTTTAGTTCTATAGAGGACCCTAATGAATCTTGGGTTCCTTGTAGAACCAAACAAATTTCATCTTCAGAGATAAAGCTAGTTTTTCGACGCTAAACACATTTATCACAAAAATACCATAGTTTTCTCGATAAATGGGTTTCACTTGGACAACTAAGTTTATCAGTTAATAGATTAAGTCTTTCACCCGAATTTATCGTCGAAAAACTTAGTTTATGGATTGCTATGATTTATACTTGTGTTCTAACAAGACAATAGCGCCATCTGTTGTAAAAGGGAACAAGTCTGTACACCAAAGGATGCACTCTCCGCCATCTAGAATTTTTATTCAGAATTATTATTATTATTGATTCCGTTTCAATGTACTCTAAAAAAGGGTTTGAAAAAGGTCTGGAAACACTCATCAATAGAAACGGTGTTGTAATATTAACTATATAATGAAAACAATACATTAGGGCCTATAGCAAAGAAAAGTCAGTGCATTTCATCAAAATGATCTATATCCTCGTTCCCCGACTAACCTCAAGAAGTTGAGATTTAGTTTTCATTGTTTTGCACAGTAGCAAATCCTATGGTATTGAAATAATTTTTATAGCTATCGAAATGTATTTTTGATAAAAGAAAAATTAATATGCACTTTCTATTCATACCATGAGTACACACATAGCCATTTATTAGTCTTTATTTCAGCAAATCCGCTCCAGGAACTCAAAATTATTGTTCTGAAAGAAATTAAAATCTGTTGGGTATAATTTTCAGAAAAGAGCGCAGGTGATCGCTGTTCTTACACAGGTGAGTTCTGTCACTCAATGGACCGCGGGATGGACCGGATTTGGAAAACCTCCAATCTTCCTCATCATGCTTAGAGGTGGAACAAGGCCAAGGTATACCGTTGTCAAGAACCACAGAGTTATGAGTGAGGTCATGAGGGTGAGCCATAGATAATCTGTCCGTAAATTTTATGTCACGCATCAGTTGTTCATCGAGGTCACGCTTTAGTCCGAACAGTCTTTGGAAACAACACAGGATGGCACATTCTGATATAGGCGACACACAAATTTCTCACCATCCGGCTCAAATAATACGATAGGGACAAAATTCCCAAAGCTTCCCAACACACTAGACTTAAGTGAAAATAACAACCAACATCATCGAGAATCACTGTTGGCGTATGCACAGATATTAAAAGTATGTGTTATGATCGCAAAATACACCCTCATTATGTTCCGATTACAAAAGCACCTTTGAGTCCGAATAGGGGTGTGTGTGTGGACGCGAGGGTGTGTGTGTTGTCGGTGTGTGTGTGTGTGACGCGAGGGTTGTGTGGTGAGTGGTGTCTAAGCGCTGTGGGGTGTGTGCTTGGAGGGGTGGGTGGATGTGTGGGTGATGGGCGCAGCATCGTGTAAATATAACTGAAGAATTGACAGAAGGGAAGAAAACGGCAGTGTTCACATTATGAATCTTTGGCCATTCAGTTACAAGTGTTTTTTCCGTACGAGACAGTAATGACAAAATATCCGATTTTGTCCTTATCTAGGTGCTTCTGATCTTAGCATTTGCAGGGTATGGTATAGATAATTTGTAATCGTTACAGACTGCCTAAACATATCGTTTGACGATTTTTTTTTTCGTCTGCCAGGCAGAAGATTAATCCGGAATTGACCACCAAACCCTCAGCAGTGGTACTCAGTTCTATTTGTGTGTATACATCCCATCACTGTTTTACATTTCTCAGTGTTACTGATACTGTGTGAGTTCAAGAGTCTCATATTTCATGCATGGCCATGGTAGTTAGTATCCATACCCTACTGCACCCACTGTGATAGTGACTTCCCCGTGCTTGCACTAAATGAGATAGTCCTAACCTTAAAGGAGCTATGTACAGTTTTTCTGATTGGTTGGGTCAGATTGCAATGACTTCTATAGCCAATTTATATCCAAAATAATACTTCCAATGTTATAATATCCAATTGTGGTACAGAATTACATTGTTTGTATGTACTATTTTAACCTGATAGCATTGGAACTATTTAGTAAGCAGACTAAAAATATATGTGTGGTATAAAACCGGCACAACTTTTGTACAGCAATGTATGTACAGAATTACTACACAATGGTGAATTGGCCTTTGCACTGGATATAGAAGTTCCCTTTAAAAGGGAGTATGGTACCTGAAGCTGGTGTTCATTGCAATGCGATTTCTACTTCTCAAAATAGAATACCAGATTTATCAGAAAAAGTAACATGAAACTGAATGTTTTGTTTCACAATAAAGGTTGATCATTATGACTGATGCATTGCTAGTATTAATTACAATTTTAGTGTTAAAAAATCAATTGTTGTTTCTTTCCAAATGGGCACTAAAATGCAGAGATTGTCCTTTTTAAGACTCGTCTGTTCTCGAATTTTCCTGATTTAGCAAATCACTGATAGTGCCTTTAAAGCAGTGTGTTGTGTGGGTAGGGTGGGTAGTTGTGAATGTGTGGGTGAATTTCGTAAAATATTTATGCTTGAGCAATATTGAAATGCCATTATAGCAGGCTCTGAGACCGTGTCCATCGAACGTTTTACATCTCGACCTCATGAACTTGTGACAAGAGAAAAAGCTGTGACAAAAAGACGTTTGGCCAAGCAGACATTTATTGTCAAACTCAATATCTGGGATAGTCTTGGTTATATTTTATTTGCTTGTGTATCAAGAGCTGAGAACAGCCCTTTGATCAACCATAAAAAAAAACCGTTGAGCTACGAAAATTAATAGAGACACAACTATAACAGAGACACAAATCCTAGAGACACAATGTCTATAGAATACAAAGTACATTGACTCTAAGTACTATGTTTGTAAAGATTGACGAAGCAAGGCATTTCTTGTCAAGGCGTGGATATCTGTGGTTAAATCTCGGTGATCGTGTTGATAACAATGGAATATACAAGGCGTATCATCCGAAACGCCGTTTTGTATAAAACCTTTGTGTCTATACCCATGCCGTATAATTCGTATTATATGACACACCTTTGACCTTTTCGCACTTTTATCTCAATTGGCTTTTTTTTTCCTAAACCTATCTCTATAACTTCCTATCTCTATATGCAAACGAGCACAAAATTGTTGGGTTAAGCGCATTTATTTTGGAGCCATTTTAATCGCATTTGGTTTTTAAATATTTGATGATTCGAATAATTTTTTAAAGACAAAAATATCTCATAGATCGAACATTTTTTCTTTTATGTAATACTGATTAGCTCCAATTAAATCTTGTCGTTTTTTAAAACTTTGTTATTACAAAAAGCCGGTTGGAGCCTGATATGTTCTATGAAAGACTACGGTGTGATGCCATACATGATATTACCTTCCAAGTAATAGACGTGGCGTGGCGCCATTTCAAATGGCTTCAATAGCTCTCCTTCAAATGATTGCGTGATGTGGATAGTATTTTTAGCTTCAACTTTTTAAACTGTTTCGAGTAATCTAACACGCAGGAAGCATTTGAGGCTAAACTTGAAGTAGGTGAAGGGGTCAAACGGAAAGAAAATAAACGGGTTTTGTCACTCCCTAAGTACTTAGTCTTTTGTTCTCAGAATTCCTAGGGTATTAGTATGTTGTGTAACCAGCGTTGGAGTTAATTCAGTAGAAGTGACGACGTTCTTGTTCTGTCATGTTGTATACATAGCAAGGAATTTTACGTCTTTTATACACAGTTTTAAAGAGGAAAAAAAGTTAAAATGTCGGGTACCAGTTGTAATGCCTGGAAAATCCCGAGCTATTTTCAGTATAGTGTTTGCTGAAAACGTTGTTTACATACAGTGTAAGGTTTTCAAGTCTCTTGATGAGCTTTGATGGTGATAAAAAGGTTGAAACTACATATCAAGCTGTATCCATTATATCCGTTCATTAAAGCACTATCAGTGATTGACTAAATCAGAAAAGTCAAAAAAAATCATCAAAATCAGATTTTTGCATTTTTCGAACAAGTATAGGTATCCTAACATACTCTGCAAGTGATAAAGTCATAGAAGCAAACTAATAAGTACAGAAACAGCTCATTTTAGTCCATACTGTTCAGCCCCTAGGACCAATTACTAAATGGTAATTGGATGGGATCATATGGATGAACATTGCTGTTTTCTTCCTTTTCTGTCAACTTTTCAGTTGGAAAATATACCATAATGGAGTCCTAAGACTTATCCTTCACTTTTCAAGCTATCTACAAATTTTAAATATTTTGTCTTTCGGGATAATCACGATAGTGTCTTAAGCTTCCAAAAACTTCATTCTCACAGCGCACGCGCGAACAGCTGAAAAAATGCCATTTTCATACTGGAGTGGTAAATTTATAATTTAAATTTATGTAAAGGACTTCATTCTCTTGGTTTCCTTTATTGTCAATACGGAAGTACCCGTTTTGACATGGCTACTTGTCAATGAATGACTATCCAATGTCTTGGGTAATTAAGCGCTATAAATAACTATACCAGTTCTTTTTCATATGCGAAAAGGTCATTGTATTATGGTGGCACGAGCTTTTAATAGAAATAAAGTTTAATGTTATGGAACGACATTTTTACACAGTTTTAATTGGAAACTCATATCGCCTGCAGATAAAGCCCGGATTTGCTGGAGTTCGTCAAATATTGAAATGCCATACTAACAACGCTTTGGCAGTTCCCCTCCAATATGCCTTAGGCTTTTAGACTATTGGTAAACATAACCTCCGCCCAACCCCCCAAAAAGAAAAGGCACGTAACTCGCCCTCCCCCCCCCGTACAATGTTGAACAACTAAATAATTTGATAAGCTGATCTAAGCAGTCCACACGATGTGCCCCATGATTTCCCTTCCACTTATGGCTCTGGTAAATTAGTGGTAAACACACATTCGCTGCGAGGGGTGGATTCAGAAGAAGAAGTTCAATAGTAGCACTCACATAATAAAATTCAGTAAGTTTTCCAAATTGTTTGTGTTCTCCAAACATTGAATTGGGGGGGGGGGGGTTTTCATGTATGTTGAAGCCCATTAAAATAAACGTAAGGAACATATGGTCTGATGAATGGACTACGAATAGACGATTTACGGTATTTGGGGCGAGCACACAATACAAACAAATTGGGTTTTCACTTGGAAGAAACTATAGTATATTTCTTTTTTTTGTGCACAATTAGTAATACAAATAGTTCTATCAAAGAATATTTGAGTGGGCAAACGATGAATAGGTAGTATATTTGGGGGAAGTATTATTTTGAAAAAAACGCTTCTCAGCCTTACTGCGTGCGGTGTGTGAAGCCGGTCCGGACGAAACTACAGCATATTTTCTTTTTCTTTTGTACTTAGTGAGAGGAAAGTTTAATCAACTATATTTAATTGACGAGTAAGGATGAATATGTTAGCCATATTTTTTGTTAAGATTATTTTCACCTAAAAGCTATCAGCCCTATGGACTGCGCACGGGGTTGGACACGCAGCCCGAGAAAACTTACAAAACAGGAATATCCGATTTTCAAACAGTTTTTTAATTAAATTTTATCTATTTTGTCTTTTCGAAAAGGTTTGCTTGAGAATATGTCTTCGATTATTCAAGAAAAAAGAAATAGTTTTGATTTTATTTATTTCTTTCCTTTAAGAGTTCTTTAAAGCATTATGGCCAAATATTCTTCAAAGTTTATAAGGTGTAACTTTCACAGCATTAATATTTAAAAAAGAAAACATAATGTAATTTCAAAAACCATCTCCGGATTTTCTTCTGATAGAAGCTCTCGTAGGCCAGATATAGCCGAAAGCATTCGGTCGAAAAGTTTTGACCAATTGATGAAAATAATAAAAAAAAATGACGATGCGATGTAAGTCGAATATTTTGATTTTACATAACCATAGGAAGAAAAAATAAAATTTCTACAGTTTTTCGCTGGAGAACTAGGCCGATCGGCTCCAAAGATATGAGTTGAAAAAGGAAAAAAATGGCCATATAACACGGAAATTTTGACCAATTGCATAAAAAAATAAAAAAAAAATGACGGCTGGCGATGTAATATCAGAATACTTTGATTTGTACATCACCATAAGAAGAAAGAAAAGATCAATTTTCTAATGCTTTTTTTCGCTGATGAACTAAGCCGATCGGACAAAAGATTAGATTGAAAAAAGAAAAAAAATGCACGATACCACGCGAATTTTGACCAAATGATGAAAATGAAAAATAAAAAAAATAAAAAGTTTTTTACTTTTTTATCAAAATATTTTGAGTTTACATCACCATAAGAAGAAAGATCAATTTCTAATGCTTTTTTTCGCTGATGAAATAAGCCGATCGGATCAAAAGATATGGTGAAAAAAAAGGGGAAAAAATGGCACGATACCACGGAATTTTGACCAAATGATGAAAGAATAACAAAGTAAAAGACGGCTTGTTGTGAGTGTTTTAACATCAAAATATTTGATTTTACACACCATAAGGAGGAAAGATCAATTTTTCTAATGCTTTTTTTCGCTGATGAACTAAGCCGCATCGGATCAAAAGATATGAAGTGAAAAAAGGGAAAAATGGCCACGATATCACGGAAATTTTGACCAAATTGATGATGAAAAATAACCAATAAAAGAAGGCATTGTATTGTGATGGTAACATCAAATATTTTGATTTTACTCACCATCAGGAGGAAAAGATCAATTTTATAATGCTTTTTCGCTGGTGAACTAAGCCGATCGGATCGAAAGATATGGTTGAAAAAGGGAAAAAATGGGCAATTTTCACGGCTTTTCAGCGCTACGCAGGGTGTGTGAAGAGGTTGAAGATAAGTGAACAGATGAACATCATAGGACCACGCTGTGTATTGGGGGGGGGGGGGGCTGTTGAAATGCCGTGTTCCGCTCGGAATATAGGTGACGCCCTCTATACCTGCCTAGAGTTTTAATAATTGCAGTTTTTGGGCCTATTGCTCTACCTGCTTGATTATTTTGTCGTTTGCCAATTTGAAGGAGGATTGGCCGCCAACGTCTGGAACTTCAAGGTATAATTAAGCCCTCTATCAGTTTTATCTTGCTAAAACTCTGAAATGATGGCATAGTTTAGGAAGCGGGGGGGGGGGGGCTGGGCACCCCAATAATTTTGGTGGGGGGGCCAAATACCTTGAGCCCCCCTCCCAATAATCTTTAGCACTTTAACCAAGACTAAAGTCCAAAGCTTTCTGTGCTCGGGCGTAGCCGGATTTTGTTGATGGGGGCACGGATTTGTGACTGTACCGACACGCGTATTGTACTGATAAACAAAAAAATTGTCGCTCGCTGCGCTCGCGATTGCCCCAATTTTTTTTTACCCGTCGCCTTCAAAATTGAAAAAGGGGTTCGGGCCATGAGCATCACCTCGTCGCCAACGACAAACAAAGTTGTATGGACGGTCTTAGCAACCAATATGAAGTGTTATGGTGCTCTCAAATCATATTCATGCCACCATGACCCTCAAAACAAAAAAGCTTCTAGATAATGTACCGAAGGACGTTATGTCCGACGAACATCGCGGTCGGCAGAGACTTCTTTTTCTGGGCGCGAAGGAAAAGGGAATTTTTTTTGGGGGGGATGGGGAAACTTCCCAAGTTTGAGATTTTTTAAACAAATTGTGGCCCATTATTGCTGATATTTGCCCAAATTTTGGCCCAAAATGCTGATATTTGCCCCACTTCTGCCCAAAATTGCGATTTGCCCCCAAATTTGGTGATTTTGGCCCCAAATCGCATGATTTTGACTAAAAATCTGTCATTTTCTTCTGGCGCGGGGGGGGGGGGGTGATGGGGAAAGGGGAATTCCCCCTTCGCTGGCGCCGCCACTGCCTCCCCCACAACCTCCCCAATCGGCGCTTCGCGATTGCCCCCCCCCAATCTGAAAATCTTTCCTAAGCCAATGGATGGATACAAATTATTGATGGAGTTCAATGATTATAAAAAGATGAGGTTTTTACAAAAGATCTACATCCATTGCATTCAATTGGGTTTGACCATTTCCCCAATTTGGTAAAGTAACACTTAAGACACTCAAAACTATTCCTTATTTTTTAATCCTACGAGCGTCGACAATATTTAAACCATTTGATCCAAATCGGGCAGCTTCAAAATTGACTCCTGTATAGGACTTACACGCGTGAAAATTACCCCTTTTTTAATTGATTTTTGCTCTGTTGGCCTATAACTCCAAAACTTTAGCTGCCCAAAAGTACAAAACTATACCTTTGGGAATCCTTAGATAACTTGTATATAGCTTTCAATAGACTAATCAATTAAAATTGACCCGGTTGTAATAATAATAAAAGTTTTATCATTTCGATAAACGATGTTATTCAGTGGGCACCAAAAGTATCTCGGCATGTTTTTTTTCGATTAGTATTGTGCCAAAAGCGATAATTTTGAAATTTTTCGAAATATACGTTGTATTTCCTAGGTCTTGCTCTTTCATTTAACACCTAGCTTATAAAAAAACCTGTAAAAAGTGTGAGATAGAACGCCGAAGGCGCAAAAAACCCCTCAAACGAGAGTGGATTTTCCAATGGTGTGGTATACAACTCAGAATCGTGTTGTAATTGATGTTACACAAAGACGGTGTAGAAGTAATAGTCGTCCGGCGTATCATAGTCCCAGGGAAACAATGGTGAACAATATATGGCACGCTCCAGTATCAAATCATGCGAGTTTTCTCGCGCATGTCGAGTTCACGCGCTGTTGTGTAGCGAGTTTTCCTCGCCATATGGCGAAGCGGCCAGGTTATATGTCGAGAGTGCTACAGCACTATCTGTCCAGTTTGCCCTCTATACATCGAGTGGTGCTCTCTATATGGTGAGTTGACATAAATCATGTCCAGTTTTCGCTCCACGTATCAACTCATAGGCGAGTTTTTCCCGCGCATGTCGAGTTCCACGCTCTGTGTATCGAGTTTTCCCCCCCATATGTCGAGTGTGCAGCGTTATATGGTCGAGTTTACAGCGCTATATGTCCATGTGGCGCTCTTATACATCGAGTTTTGCCTCTCTATATGGTGAGTTTGACATAAATCATGTTCAGTTCAAATCTCGACATGTTTTTTCTCAACATGAGGAAAACTCGACATGATTTTTGGTGTGTGTATGTGTAAAAAAACATCATGCGATGTTTGCTCATGTTGAGAAAAAAAATCATGTCGAGTTTGCTCAGTTGAGAAAAAAAATATGTCCAGTTTGCAATGTTGAAAAAAATCTGTCCATTTTTTTAAAACGGCCATTGATCATTCGGGACAGGATATCCTGACATTGATTTATGAAACTCGGCACATAGAGTTCAAACTGGGATAGGCTGCGCTGTAAACTCGACATTATAGCGGGGAAACTCGATATACAGCGCATGTGAAACTCGCCATGATTTGATGAGCGTGGCGCCGCTGCCATAACAATAGGGCCATCGATTCGTTGACTCTTAAACTAAAGCAATATGGCAACATTTTTTGAAGAGCGCCCTAATTTTCAAAATTTGATATTTGCACATTTACGTTGGTAAGTGTCTAGGAGTGAAACTATACCTGCGAACAAGGGAATGCTAAAAAAAAATGCGTATTTATCACAAAAAATAAGCGATTTTGTAATTACCAATTGGGATCCAGATTGGACTTAACGGCAGAGCTGGAAATGAATACGTTTATGTCAGTCCATGATGAAATAGTGCCACCTCGAGAAATAACCTCCAACTTGACTTGCCCGAAACTATTTAAAACAACTAATGGCTGAGCGTATACGACACGACAATGGCCGCTATTCCGGCTAATTTCACATTGGAAGGCCTTCCCAGCAGCCGTTGAATTATTATCGGGATCGATCCCGATAATAATTATTCTAGTACAAATTCCTTCGTTGTGGACACCTAGACATTTTCGAATTAACCATTCACAGGTATAGTTAGTTTACTAGCCAGTTACCAGATGAAACCGTGTAAAAATCTCCAAATTTTTGAAAAAATGGGGGCGCCCTCAAAAATGTGCTAATATTGCTTTACGAAACATTAGTTTCCCCCCACAACGATTTATTCGTTATCGTCTATGGAGCCCCGGACTGGCTCCCCGCCGGAATATATCTGCTTTCACAACGGTTTCCTACTGGGGTGAAATGCCTACTTGCATATAGCTTAGGACCGCGTGTTATTCCTGTTAAGGCACTAGTATTAGTGATTTGTAAATCTGAGAATATAAAAAAATCATCAAAAATAAGACTTTTGCCATCTGTAACGAGAACCAGTATCCTAACGTACCCCTAAAAATTAATAAGACCACAAAAAGATATCTAATAAGGACAAAATCGGGATATTTAGTTATTTACTGTCGTACGGCACACTTAAAGCGCATAATTGAAGGAGATCTTATCGTAGGAACACTGGTGTACATGTACATCGCAGTTTTTTTTTTTTTTTTTTTTCCAAGTGTTGGGGGGTTTTTTCGAATAAAGAGTAGGTGCAAAACCCCTGACTGTTTCCCCAATCCGCCCACCTTCAAATAGCGGGCCAATGTTAGAGCGCCGTATCATGGATTACCACGCGGGCCCCGGATCAGCACACTACCTGAATAAATCCGACACCACCACAAGCCATTACCAATGACTCGTGGATACGAGGCAAACAAACTGCTGTTTTTCTTCCCTTTCTTATTTTTCAGTGGAAAAATAACGGAGAAGTCTACAGATTTATTTCACTTTATTAAGCTACTCCTGAAAAAATTTATAATATTTTGATTCTTCTGATAGTGTATTTAGTGTCCACTTTTGGTTAGGGGTTTTTTGCGGCCTTTCGGGCGTCTATCTCAGTCATTTTTACACGCTTTTTTTATTAAAAGCGAGGTCTTCATGTTAGAACAGACCTAAGCAACAAAAAATGTGGGGCCTACATTTGAAAACTTTCAAACATTCGGACTTCTTAATCGGATTTTTTTGACAACTGGCAAATTCCATAATCAGTAAATGATGTGCTTGTATGCCCATGGAAAAAAGCTGGCTCCCGGTTCCAGTCCATCGTCAGAGACCTCATGAGAATTAAAAGGCGTTTTGCCCACTCTCGATGGAGCCATTGTTGCTATAGTTAACTTCAAATATAGAAATTGTTAAGCCTGCAGGCGTATGCCGAGAATTGGAATGTAATTTTCCAACCTGTACATGTTTCTATAGCCATAAAGTTACAATTACTCTAATCGGAATATTAAAGCGTTCAATTGTGGACTGTGCTTTCTTTGTGAAATTTTGGCACATGATCCATTCAAAACAACCGTCTTAACCCCTGCTCCGGGGCTTAACCAACATATCTATTAACACATTTTCCCCATTATTCCAAAAACAACAGAGGGTGTTTTGAATCAATCCCATGATGAATAGCAATCGCTGGCTATACATACTGTACTAAAAAATTGTCAGTACTTTGGGATAAAAAGTATTCAAAAAGTTAAGAACACAAGACATTTCATAATCTCATGCAATAGATCCTAAGTAGTAATTGATTGTGGCTAAAATGAGCATTAAAGTCAGGGTTTTATGTGTTAAGAATAGATTTTTTATGTGATAACATGAACCTATTGATGGTGAAATTTCCATTTATAATGGTGAATGTGGGATTACTCAAAACACCCTCTGTCCAAACACCTTCCGGTAACTTCTTGATTACAGCAGCCTCGGTTGTTGGAAATACTGAAAGAAAACATTCGGATACTATAAACATTTTAGGGCCATTTGTGACACCTCCCTGATTGTACGCAATTCAGCTTACATGGAGTTTACTAGAAAATCAACTAGTAAAGTTCTAGTCGAAAAATAAGTTTTAGGCATAAACCGAAGAATCGAATCGGACTTCTAGGCCTATTATGCTGAAAATTTAAAAAAGTTTCTGCCGGTGTCTCTAATAGAGAGACTATGCATAAAAGTTGCTGATGAGTGAACGTTCGTACCTCGTTAGAGTGGAAGAACTAGGAATGTCGAGGTCCTGCGAGTACCACAGAGACGGCCTACGTTCGTGTTTCATTTTATGTGTCAGTATTTTGAACACTAAAATGTTAAATGGCCCATAAAGGAACATTTAAGTTTGCAACAACACACAATTGTGGAGATTGATTCCTTGACACCCGAAGGCACAGAATCAGGATTAATCCATCGTAAACTCTATTTCAGACTTTTGCATGGCTGTAACGAGTATACAGTATCCTAACGTACCCTAAAATTAATAAGACCAAAAGATATCTAATAAGGACAAAATCGGATATTTTTGTTATTACTGTCCGTACGGACACTTACAGCGCATAATTGAATGGAGATTCTTATCTTAGAACACTGTTGTACATGTACATCGCAGTCAGTGTCGAATAAGAGTAGGGTGCAAACCCCTGACTGTTCCCAATCCGCCCCAGCCTCAAATAGCGGGCCATGTTAGGAGCGTCCGTATCATGGATACACGCGGTCCCGGATCAGCACACTACCTGAATAAATCCTGACACCACCACAAGCCATTAGCAATGACTCGTGGATACGAGCAAACAAACTGCTGTTTTCTTCCCTTTCTGTCCATTTTTCAGTTGGAAAAAATAACGGAGAAGTCTACAGATTTATTCTTCACTTTTAAGCTACTCCTGAAAATTTATAATATTTTGATTCTTTCTGATAGTGTATTTAGTGTCAAATTTTGGTTAGGGGGTTTTGCGCCTTTCGGGCGTTCTACCTCAGTCATTTTTACACGCTTTTTTATTACAAGCGAGGTCTTCAATGTTAGAGCAAGACCTAAGCAACAAAATGTGGGGCCTACATTTTGAAAACTTTCAAAAATATCGGACTTAATCGGATTTTTTTTTGACAACATGCCTAATTCCATACGCGTACATGATGCTTGGTATGCCCATGGAAAAAAGCTGGCTCCCGGTTCCAGTCCATCGTCAGAGACCTCAGAGAATTTAAAAAGGCGTTTTGCACTCTCCGATAGGCCATTGTGCTATAGAACTTGTTAAGCCTGCAGGCGTATGCCGAGAATTGGAATGTAATTTTCCAACCTGTACATGTTCTATAGCCATAAAGTTACAATTACTCTAATCGGAATATTAAAGCGTTCAATTTGCTGACTGTGATTTCTTTGTGAACATTTTGGCACATGATCATTCAAAATACAACCGTCTTAACCCCTGCTCCGGGGCTTAACCCACATTATCTATTAACACATTTTCCCCATTATTCCAAACACCAGAGGGTGTTTTGAATCAATCCCATGATGCATAGCAATGTGCCTATACCATACTGTACTAAAAACATGTCAGTACTTTGGGATAAAAAGTATTCAAAAAGTTTAAGAACCACAAGACATTTCATAATCATGCAAAAAATTCCCTAAGTAGTAATGATTTGTAGGCTAAAATGAGCATTAAAGTCAGGGTTTTCATGTGTTAAGAATAGGATTTTTATGTGATCACATGACCCTATTGATGTGAAATTTCCCAAAACTGGTGCATTGTGGGATTGACTCAAAACACCCTCTGTCCAAACACCTTCCGGTAACTTCTTGATTTACAGCAGCCTCGGTTGTTGGAAATTACTGAAAGAAAACATTAGGCTACCTCTAAACATTTTAGGCCCATTGTACCACCTCCCTGATTGTACGCAATTCAGCTTTACATGTATTTTACTAGAAAATCACGTAAAATTTCTATCGAAAAATAAGTTTTAGGCATAAACCGAGAATCGAATCGGCTTATAGGCCTATTATGCTGAAAATTAAAAAAAGTTTCTGCCGGTTGTCTCTAATAGAGAGACTATGCATAAAAGTTGCTGATGAGTGGTACGTTTCGTACCTCGTTAGAGTGGAAGAACTAGGAATGTCAGAGGTCCATGCAGTACCACAGAGAATGCCTCCCGTTCGTGTTTCATTTTATGTGTCAGTATTTTGAACCCATAAAATGTTAAATAGGCCCATAAAGGAACATTTAAGTTTGCAACAACACACCATTTGTTGGAGATTGATTCCTTGAAACCAGAAGGCACAAGAATCAGGATTAATCCTCGTAAACTCTTTTCAGACTTTATATTGGCCACAGATGTAAATAAATGGGCGTCTACGCGATTTCCCATTTGTTTTGAGCATAATATTTGTTTATGTCAACTTTCCCCCTGTACTTTGCATGGTTGATCATACGAGATATTTGAACCCGTCGTAGAAAGGCCAACTCGAAACAGTTTTATATTGAGTCGATTCAGTTCGACAATTTGTAAAGTACACTAACACAAAATACACCTTAAATTTGTGTGTCAAGTTGGGTCTTCAGATTAGCATGTAAAAGTGTCAATTTGACAGTTTGGGTGTTCAAATGACACCTGACCACCTTTAGGATGTTCAGATGACACATTTAGGGGTTGTCAGGTGACACTTTAGGGTGTCAATCACACCTTAAGGATGTCAGAAGGATACACTGTTAAGGTGTCAAGAAGTCCCAGAATTACACCTTTAGTGGGGGTTCTCATTTTGAGACCCCAAGGTGTCATTCTGGCTTGACAACCCAAAGGTTTTCTAAAGGAGTCTTTCTGGTTAAATCCTAAAGGTTTAATTCTGATACCCTAAAGGTGTCAATGACATCCTACGGTGTCAAGGGTGTTCATTCTGACCCCCCACCGTGTCAAGTTGACACGTGTACATCCGTGGCGGCGCCACGGGGGGGGGGTGCAAAAGGGGGGTATTTGCCCTTCATAATTTTTTTTCTTGCCCCCCCCCCCCCCACCCCGGCCGAAAGAAATTGATCGGATTTTTTGGGGGGAATCAGCGATTTGGACCAAATCAACCAATTTTTTTGGAAAACCATCGATTTTGGGGCCAATTTTAAAAAAGAAAAAACCTACAAATTTTTGATATTTTGCTCCCCCCCCAAAAAAATAACTTTTCCCCCCATTGCCCCCCCCCCCCCCGAAAAAGAGGTCTGCTGGCGCCGCACTGCTTTCATGCTCCTCTGAAGACCCATTTTAACACCTTTCTTTTTTCGTGTAATGCATAGCGTAATTAAGGTGCACGCAAGAGAGAATATTACATGACGTACGTGTACGCCGTACAAAAGGAGGCCACTTTTTGGAGAGATGTTAAAAAAAGTTCCCCAAAAACTATACCATTTTTTGGGGGGGGGGGGGTTAGGTCCCACTTTTTACGATAAAAAAAGTCACTTTTTCGAAGTCCCCGCACCCCCTCCCCTCCAACTAAGGTCCGGCTTACGGCCCTGATCACATAACAGTTGTGTCCCCCCTTAAAATGTGTAAATACTGATATTTGCACTGATGTAAGGCTAGATTTTCTATCAAAAAACCCCCATCTGAAAGGATTAAGCTGAGATCGGAATTATTTCTTTGGTACAAAAAACTAATTATAACATTTCTAATTTCCTATTGGCGCAAATAGGAAAATTCAGCCTATGTTTTATATTAAACTATAAGCATATATCACCCGTTTGGTTCACTTTGAAAACAGTTCTGAGCCAAAATACTAAGTAAGGAATCCTAAGGGTCTACTCTATGAACCACATGACAGAAAATCTGGATTGATAAACCCCACGCGAAGATTTGTTGGGCTGCAGTTCAACCAAAACAGTTCTGTAGCCCTGAAAAAGTGTTCTTTGTAAACTCTAGGAGGAACGCTTTTTGAAAAAGTAGAGGGTTATTGATCAACTCCCAGGAATGCACAGATAAAAAAAATTAACCTCAACAAGGTCATGTGATCGAACAAAATTCCTATTCTTAAAACATTAAAAACCTGAATTTTACGTTGTTTTACACACATTTTAGAACACAAGGTGCTAGCACTTAGGGAATTTTTAGCTTTATCATGAAATGCTTGTGAGTCTTTAACTGTAACATTGCAATGCTTATGGGATGAGTCAAAACACCTCGCCCTTCAAAAAGTATGTTAATAAAGCACGCTTCAGATGTTCTATAGGTAGAAATGCAGAAAGAAATTATTTTTATTTGTCCATGAAAATATTTTAGAACCCAAAAGGGTACTCACTGCCTTTCACGTTGCTTAAACTTTTCAAAAATTATTATTATTTGGGAACGTTCCTATGCTTATTTAATGTGAAGGTCGTCATATAGACAACTAACGTTAACCGGGGTGTGATAATACAGGACAAAACGAGTTGACCTCTGAACTGTATTTCTAAGAGGTATAAGTCCAGAATGAAAAAGAAAAAAACTAATGGTATAATTATGCAAATTAGTTTGCGCATAAACGCAAGTTTGAAGTCTTATTATGAATTTTAGAAATACGATGGTTATAACAACAAATAATAACAAGAAAACAAGCGACATTACATTTACCGTAATGTTTTATTGTTTTAGACTGGCATTTGCGAAAATTGCCAATGTTAACTTGGCGATAATTTTTGATAAGCTATAATAGTAAATTTAAAATGAAGAAGTCCCATATTGAACATAAAGAAGTCTTGTTCAGTGCATATAAAATTTTAAAGGGATAGCAGCGATTTTGTTGATCCTGAAACATCGAAACAAATCATCAAAACTAGCCGTATATTTGGTATTTTGTGACTAGCATGGAGTGCTAACATAAACTGCAAGTGGGTTGGCTTGAAATCCGTGTATTAAAGACAAAGCAATAAAAAGCACACAGCTTTTTTTTTTAATTTCTATACGTGCGTTATCAAAATTCAGAACTTGAGTAAAAAAAAAAAGCCTTTCCTGTGAATTATTCCAGATCTATAAGAATAATATTGTGCACTATGCCTTGTAAGTTTGACCTCAAACACAAACATATTGATCGTGGTTTATTTTTGGCAAGGGCGAGGTAAACCACAAATCAGCTGGTTAGTGTAATTTTGAGACCCCATTGCTGAATGTCTATTTGCGGGAGACAGTTATGACAATTTTCAAATACTTCATGTTTTCCACTATTTTGTGTTTTCGTTCCACATTAAAGTAGTTATATTGAATTGTACATATTTATCTTGAGTTTGTAAGCTAAAAAAAATTGCATTGCACATTTTTCGATTCTCCGCAATATCGCTGCTGATCCTTTAAGACTACACTCCGTCTGTTCTGGCCCTACCTGAGAACTACAAGCGCATTTGAGAACCAGCTTGAGCACACAAAAAATACGCCCATGA
Organism: Ophioderma brevispina; assembly: GCA_023653785.1. Lineage (NCBI taxonomy): Eukaryota > Metazoa > Echinodermata > Ophiuroidea > Amphilepidida > Ophiodermatidae > Ophioderma > Ophioderma brevispina. The sequence continues at coordinate 6,755 of JAMKCH010041136.1, read as the reverse complement.
AGCACTAAATGAATTGGATATTATAAGCGAGATAACACCAGATGGCCTCTCTTTAGGGCCTGAACAAAATTAATTAACGAACGACCAGTAAACAAAAGCAGAAAATACACAATCCCTATATACTATTTAAGAACTACAAGACTTTAAAATACATTGAAGAAATTTACAAAGTCAAAAATTTACATTATACATATTAAATATCGGATTTATCTAGTCGCCTTTCCAACTGAACATTTGATCAAATCAAAATGACTTAACTTTTATTCCGCTGGCGCGGCTACAGTGGTATAAATTAGTAACCGTATTAATTAAAACCGCACAAATTAAAGGCGACTTCTTTGGTACGCTACTCACTACTTCGAAATTAAGTGTTTCACTGTGTATTGGTCCTACTTCAACAATTTATATAACTGGAAGAAACATTTGCTAAATCTAAAAATCATGAACGCACTCAATATGTCGTCATACCCAGCTAAAATGTTACCTTTGGGGATGGGATAAATCTTGGGGCATTGAAATAATCCTTTTTCTACCCGCTAAGCAGCATTTGCCTTTCGGGAAAGGACGGTAGAACGGGATGTTGACCCCCTTCCGGGCCCTAAGTTCGCCAGATTAACGTACGCCACTCTGATTGGAAATGAAATAATCAAACATTCTACTTTCAATACCCATTTTTTTTTGGCAAGCCCACACATCCGGTGATACGCGAGTTCAAAGGATGTGGTGTCATGTAGTCATTCGGTCACCCAGAGATCGTTGACCTTTTATCCATGATGAAAATATATAATTGTTAAAGGTAATGGGCCTATTGACCCGACAAAGATCAGCTGTTGGGTGAATATCCTTGGCTTAAAAAACATAAACAAAACAAAAAACTCCAAAGCATCAATTTTATGGAGAATTAATTGGTTATGATTTGGCCCAGGTTTTACCCCTTGATGGGCGAATGCAGACCATTAACCCGTTTTGTAGAGCCTGAATGACCTTTGGCCCCACATATCAAAGCATGTAGTATTTCAAGTAGTATTTCAAGAAGATTGTGCAATTGAACTGGGAATACAAATGTGATAGCAATTTCAAAAACTTTATACACCTTTATCAATAATAATGATACATTTATACACCTTGTACACACATTTAGCACGTCAGTACTCAATTATAAACAGACAAAACGACAAACACATTTTGTTACCTTCGCTAAAAATTTAAGTTATTAGTATATCTTTTACGAAACAAGCAACTTTTGATTACCCCCCTCCCCGCCTTGGTTAACAAGTAACGCGTGTTCGAATCCCCCAGAAGATGACATGTAAATTGTGGACGTAAATTGAATTGAATTGAAAGTAAATGTTCATCAGTTTTCTCAAAGTTTATTGTTGTTTTAACCCCCATTCTATAAGTGTTATCACACCGCACATCAACTACACACGGCATATTCAACTCATAATCCTCAATATTTTTCGGAAAGATGGTAAGATAATTAAAGGTATACAAAGCAAAGAATTATCACGTTCACGCCACATCCAACACTGAAAACACCTTGAAATTTAAAAATGTTAAGACACGTCCACTGCACCAATTTCACAATAATTAATGAAAGCGACAGATTTCCATGCACACACAAATTTGAACGAGGAGTCTGGCTCATCTTCCTTTCGTCCTCAAATATAACCCGCGATCTCCATCGACTTTCTATCTCAAATTGTGTGTTGAAATTACATTCATATGAACTATTTTTGACAGACTGCGCATTGCATCAATAAAACTAAATACACTTGGCACAAAAAGTATCTTTGATCATATTGTGTCCAAGTCCGATAATTTTGAAAGTTTTCGACAATAAACATTTTGTTGCCACGGCCTTGCATCTTTCTTGTAACAACCTCTCGCTTGTAAACAATATAGTGCGATAGATATTTTCTTAGGTGAGGTCCGAAAGGATAGCTGGGATAGCATAAGAACGGTATATTTACATTATACCAAGCCTTGGCTTGATAGCTTAGTTGCAGAGCGCCGTGCTGGTTATACGGAGTTCGCGGTTCGTTATCGGCAACGCGCACATTTTTTTAACATTCATGTTGCGGGCCAACTCAAGGGAATGATTAATAAATATAAAGTCCACACAGAAAGTTTGGAATATTTTTAACCATATATTTCTGAATTTATTTCGAGAAATGGCATAATATTTATATCACTACAAACCTGTTCTTAAGGCTTAAAATGACACCTCATTTGGAACATACCTGGTTTTGGAGCGGAAGTTCTGCCCTTAGAATGGTTGACAGGGGCAGGAAGCCTCGAAAAATGTGCCAAATCTGGGCTCTCACTCAGTCCATTTAGCTATGATTGATCTCGCCTTGGTTACGATTATTGATTGCAGAGTGTATAGGGGTTCATTCAATGCCTTTTGAATTGTATTGAATGAAACACATGATTTGAACAGGTGTCTGATCATGGGAATGAATGCACAATGATTTCGGGTCCCTGATCTTCTTCCAAAGTAGTCATTTGATGGTTTTGGTATCTCAACCTGAGCATCATCTTGCTAGGTTATTTGTGGCCAAAGATTAGGGCAATTGGACAGTTTGAAGCTGGCAAATCTCAGACAGAGGTTGCCAAAACTTGGGCGTTTCTCAGGTATGATTTCGAAATGAATGCCAAATTTGGGACACAGGCGGAAGTGAAAGACAGACCAAGAAGCGGGCGTTCAAAAAAGACCACTCCACAAGAGGGCTAGTTCATACCTGTCTGCTCTGCGGACAGAAGATCCAACAGCACCTGAGTTGCAGAGACGATATCGACAACGCTATGGCAGAAATCCTTCTCAACAAGCAATAAGAGACAGACTTCACGCAGCTCAATTGAAGGCAAGAAGACCTGCCCGGAAGCCTCAAATGACTTACCTTCACAGGCAGGCTCGTTTGCGCTGGTGTAGACAACATCGCCAGTGGAACTTGAACAGGTGGAGAAACATCATGTTCAGCGATGAAGCAAGATTCTGTTTGAGACAGTTGACGGCAGAGTCTGGAGGCGACGAGGAGAACGATTTTCAGATTGCTGCATTGAAAGAGTGTCAGCATAACACGGAGGAAGTGTCATGGTTTGGGCCGGGATTTCCATGACTGGTATCGTGATGAGATCTTGGATCCAGTTGCACTACAGAACCTTGGAACCGACTGCTTTATTGCAAGGGAATGATAATGCTCGTCCACACAGAGCAAGGATAATTGATGACTTTCTTCAAAATCATGGAGTAGAGCGAATGCAGTGGCCAGCGGTTAGCCCTGATCTGAATCCCATCGAAATTTTATGGGATCAGTTAGGTAGTGCAGTCCGCAAAAGGGTGGCCAGTGCAACAACTTGGCACAGCTGCGTCGAATACTGATACATGAATGGAACGCCATATACCCCAGGACAGAGTGAGGAGACTTGTGAGTAGCATGAGAAGGAGATGTCAGGCTGTCGTAGGAGCATACGGAGGATCAACTCGCTATTAGGGTAAGTTTAATTACTCATGCTTGTTTTATCCATTGCCTAACCGTCTTTTCTGTTCATGTCATGAGTGTATTGAAGAATCACAGCTAATAGCGCTTTTCAGTCCAGATTTGACACATTTTCTTTTTGACCCTGCTACCTTCTAAGGGCAGTAACTTCGCTTCAAAACCAGGTATGGTCGCAACTGAGGTGTCATTTTAAGCCTAAAAGAACAAGCTTTGTTGTTATACTAAATATTATGCACATTATTCTCAAATAAATTAAGAAATATATGGTTAAAAATATTCCAAACTTTCTGTGGGGACCTTACATCGTAATCAATATTGCAAGTAGGCTTAATCGCTCATCCAGTCAGAAATCCTCTTTGTGTAAAATCAAGACACGCAGATTCTTTCGTTGTACAGTCACATTGAAAACTCAATACATGCAGTGCAACTTTTGATTAGGGAGTTTTGCGTCTTTCGGGCATTCTATCTCAGTCATTTTGCACGATGTTTTACAAGTGAGGTGTTAAATGAAAGAGCAAGACATAGCTAGGCAAAAAAATTATAACTATTATATTTTGGAAACTTTCAAAATTATCGGACATTGGCACAATGCTGATCGAAAAACATGCCGAGATGCTTTTGTGCCAACCTGAGATGAGTATACCTAATACTCATCTCAGGTGCCAACTGTATATGAGGCATTGGCCAAAGTCGGTCGTACAATGAAATAATGGCGCTAGGAAACTTCCATATTTGGACTAATTGCTATAGGTCAGAGGTCAAGTCGATACTGAAAACGAGGATCGGCGTTATATTGTTATCATCAAAAACATGTTTCATGAACGATAATATAGCTTTTATGCAAGTGAGTTGTTTATGAATATATGGTAAATACTCTTTATGTAAGCTTACAGCTTGTTTTTTAACGAGTAAAATCAAGACGAATTAGGCCCATTTGTGGATATTTTTTTTTTGCAGTTTTTTTCTCGCGATGAATAGCCAAATTCGACAAGCATGTAGAGTCCCATCAGATCCCCATTGCATTCTGATACTGCAATATACTATGTCCAAAGAATGGGACACACATATTACAGCGCTGTACAGTATAACATCGAGCCTCGTTTTCAGTACCGACTTGTACCATTGTGTTCAACCGATTAAGGAGAGATTACACTGTGCTTTATACGTTTGAACTCGTGAATGAAAGAATCAAATGAAACAATTTATGTGTTATGTTTAAAACTATAGGCTTATTTTTAACATCAGTGTAGATTATCCGACATAAAATAAAAAAATATGACGATGGACCACTTCTTGACAGAAAACCCCACTAAAAATAAAATAAATGCCAGTATTTACATAGCGCTTTATATACATTTAAGTCTCAAAGCGCTTTACATTTACTAGGATAAATCAAATGTTCACATATTGAAAATTTGGCAGCCAATTATAACGGCACACAATATCAATACCCCTAACAGCTCCCCATTTACACCTGGGTGAAGTGAGACAAGCGAGATAAAGTGTCTTGCCCAGGGACACAACGCGGACGGCGCGCCGTGGCGGGGCTCGAACTCACATCCTAATTATGGTCATGAGTCTTGCGCTTTTCCAAGTGCCCACACGTGCACTTGGTGTTACAAATGACACAAATTGTTAAAAATTACACCAACAAAAATAAAAAATAACACCGACCTGTAACAGTGTAAATTCTAAAGCCTTATAAGCGATCGGGCCACGGTCCTTTCGATAGCTAATAGCCTCGTCACCAGAACCCCTGATTTTACCGAAGTGGTCAAAAAGCTGGGGAGATAGAGTAATGTTCCCTGATGTCCATAACCGTTGCTCTCCTGACGTATAGCTATACATATATACTGCCGATAAACGTATGGTCATCATAATAGTTGATATTAAGATTTCACGTTGTTTAATTTGCTCACTTCTGAACCCGTAACACGCATTTTATTCCATTCACGTACGAAAAAGTGACCACACGGTGGTCGTAGAATATGGCAGCAGGGGTTGTAGTAATCAGTAACTTCAAATTGCATAAAGCTTCCGAAAATCTTCAAGCAAAGCTTCAAACCTTCAATCAGAAATGTTCACATCATTTGCACACATCATAAAAACACAGCAAAATTGCACACACCACATTTAAGGGTCGGTGTCAGGGTAGGGGGACGGGGATTTACGAATATACAAGATAGGACTTATATTCACAGAGAGATTTAGTTCAGGACATCAAGTCCCATAATTCCCAGAAAAAATTCTGTTCAGTGTTGCGTATATAACCATTGGTGGCTAATGACACACACTCCATGGCATTCATTAATCATAAATGAATAATAATCGAGGCTTAGAATTCATACCTATTCCTCTATTCGTCTGGGAAACAGTCCAGTCAAATTTCAACTTGGCGTTATATAGCCTATTGATTGTTTTGGTTCTCACTGTCCATCACATCATATTCATCCCAGATGGCTTTAACAATAAATGTGTACGCTAATCCCCAGGCTTCCTGGGCCTTCGGTGTCAATTTATCTCCAAGGATATCTCCCATAGCACCAACTAGAACGGGACCGAGTTCCTGTCATGAAAATAAATAATGAATAATAATGTTTTAATGTTGCTGTATCATACAGACAGACAGACAGACAGACAGACAGACAGACAGACTGACAGACTGAGACAAACAGACAAACAAACAAATAAACCAACGAACCAACCAACGAATGAACCAACCAACCAACCAACCAACCCAACCACCAACCAACCAATTATAACCATCCTAACAAACAAATAAAACAAACTTGCACGCAAACAAATAAGCAAATAACCAAACAAACAATTGAACTATATAGATCACACGGATAAGTTTCACTCCAGATACTTTTTTTCTAGCGGTCAGTGCATATAATGGGCTTACCTCTAATACTCACGGCACGGCACGGAGCGTCACGGCACGGCACGGCACGGAGCGTCACGGAACGTTACGGAAATGAACTTTTTTTTCCATTGGGTCTGTCTGGTCAAGGCGGGTCATTTTTTTTCCTTTTAACAAAATCTACATTTGGCATTTGGTATTGTCCATTTAACGAAACACAAAGTTTTAGCAGCAAATTTATTTAAGTTCACCATGGCCGTGTGTTGTAGATGGAGGGGTAATCCATTGAAACCAACATGAAAGTGAATAAGCCCCCACATTGACATGGTATGCCTAAGTTTTCGGGTGTTTTTGGCGATTACAGGTATATCAATGGTGGGTATAAATTG
>JAMKCH010041135.1:0-11812 GCA_023653785.1 Ophioderma brevispina | reverse complement strand
TGTTAACACTCGGAACGACGACATTTTGATAAAAGAAAAATATGCTGGGTCTTTGTTTGGTATCCATTTAAAGCCAATAAAATAGGCTTTAATATGCATTTATTTCATTCCAATCCGATACGTAAAACAAAAATATGTGCTGCTCAATTATGAGAGGGGGGCCAAAACCCTTGGTCCCACACTTGGAATGCAGGAGCGCTGAATCACTTGGCTTCATAGACATCGGCTTTCCATCTAAAAAGAAACAATAGATTTTGCAGTGTTTTTCCTATTTATGAAAAACCTCGAGATTCCTGCCACCGGTTTTTACCAAACGTTCATCGTTGTTTCTACCACTCTGGCTCTTCTAAAGAGAGAAACGTTGGCTTGATTGCTTGCTATTCTGGTCCGTGGACCTGTATGGCCTGCCACTGTTGTCTTTATCCAATTCTGCCTGCTTATTCGAACCATGTAGGCTTCTTTCAGAAGTTTCTTTCTTTTGTTTACTTTCAGGTTTTGGTTGTTTATTCTGCCTCTAGAATGATAGATTTTCTTGTAAATCCAATAAAGAAGTGTTGATTTTTTTGGTTCAATTTGGGTTGGTTTAACATTCTGAGCGATTTGATAGGCTACTAATCTGCTAAATGAACTTGAACTGATTAATATTGAAAATCACATAGTATTGCTGTCAAAAGACAATGATCACACTTTATGACAATAATGAGTTCAAATTGATTGTCAATATCTTCATAGTCTTCAATAATCAAACAATCACACAATCAATACCCAATTTTTAGATGTTTGAAAATCATGATTCACACAATCTTACAAACGGCTGTAACCACTGCAAATCGGACAATCTGAATTTGTACGCTCCTTTTGACGAAGCATATCTTTTGTTCTACATATCGCATTGAAATGAAATACAAGAGAGCAAATAGAAGCTTATTTAGTTGGCTTTTAATAGCATACCAAACAGAGATCCATGCTTACTTTAGTTGTTTACAACATGCCTGTGTCCCGAGTGTTACATTTTTTTTGGGACAGCCTGTACATAAGATACTTCATGACTTTGCACCGACTTTGGACGAACAAAAATAATCACAACTTTGTGAAAGAATGTCCGATTTTTAACCCAAAATTTGAAGCAAAAGAAAGGCAATGTTCCAACTCAATATTATAAAATACCATTTTGCCTTGAAAAAACCTTACTGGGGGGATTCCTTAAATTGTTTTCTCTTCATGTTGATATAAAATACGTCCTAAAATTTTCATGTAACCTTTAAAATAAAAAAGACTGACATTTATTTTGTTAGTTAGCAAATTGGCAAAATAGAAATTTTTAACCCTCACAACACATTGTTTTGTGTTTGCTTATAATACCGCAGATAGGCAGGCAGCAAAAGCATTAATCTACTCTACAGACTAAACCTATTACTCACTGAACTTCTAACGTGGCACGGTTATAGAACCAATGAGGTCGTGCTGTAGTCTTTTTGGACAGGTTATTGCATTATTGCAATAAACGCAATTAAACCACAGTTGTAAGGCCAATCTTAATTATGCACCGCATAATTCTTTAATAAAACTTTACACCCATTTGTAATTGTAATCTTGAAAACCAGGTGTCCCATATCAGATGCTCACTTGGACGGTTTGAGACCTGCCTGCCACTGGCTTTGTCTTTTGTTTGAAACACGTGGAACAGTTCAGTAGGCAGCAAACGAATGTGCAATCATATCCTTCTGAATCCATATGAATGAAGCCCCACATGTAATGTACATATTCCATTGCTGCTTGCTGAATTGTCCTGGTGACTGAAACAAAGAACTCTAAACCACAGGCAGCATCTCGAAAACTGAAAACAGTTTTTTTCCAGACGCATCACACTGTGTCGTTCACAATTTTTATTAGTGAGTGACCTAACCATTAAAATCAATGTTTGGCATCATTGTGCCCTGATTTCCAGGGGGTCCTGCATTTGTACGAATGATGTTTAGGCCAAGTAAAATAAATTAGTAGTTTCTCGTCCGATTTTTTTTTTCACAAAAGGAGGATGCGGGCACTTTTTTTTTTGTCCTTTCGCGAAATAGAGGTGTGCTTCCCCAAACGATAGATCTAGTGTCTTTCGGCAAGACTTCCATATGTGCCCGACCACTCGCGCAAGATCGATAGGTATAGGTATATAGTTACAATGTACCTCAGAACCCTTGCCCCCCCAAATAACTGACCTTTTGTACGTGTCTATGGAGAAGGACCGAAATTGCGCCCCCAAAAATACCTCGCACTCATTCTGCCCCCCCCCCATGTTGGCAAAGGTCTGGTTACGTCACTGACGGCGACCTCACTCAGAGTGGGAATATTCCTGAAGACGACGACAACACAATAAATGAAACTACTAAGACACCTAGGCCTATCATTAAAGGTGCAACAAGAGATTTCAAATCACAGGTGTCCCTAAAAAATCAAAAAAACAAAAAAACCGAAAATTAAAAAAATATCCCCACCTGAAAGGATTAAGCTGAGAAATGTATCTTTGTACAAAAATTGTGGAATTTCTAATTTTGTATCGGAGCATACGCATTCACCTATGTTTTTATATAAATATAAGCAAGTAGTCAAATCACCTTTTTTTTCTCTTTTATGACATTTCTGTAGCCAAATACAAGGTAAGAGATCTACTGAGTGTCTAATCTATATGAAATTACTATTATGACACAATATCTGGGCTTCAAAATCTCGTCGTTGCCCTTTAAGATTGATCCACTGCAGTGTACACATTGTACCTTTATCAGTTCTAGCTGATACAATATACCAGGTAATCTAGTTCAAATTCCCCAGGGGGTCTCACAGCACTCCCATTTTGAAGGTGACATGTAGCCATTAAACCCCCATTTTTCGGCATTGTTGTCACATTATCCCACGTTTTAAGAAAAATATCACCTAAAGACCCTATATTCAGGGCCGTAGCCAGGGGGGTGCGATGTACCCACCCAATCTCAAAAATTCCAAAAAGGTCCACACAAATGATGTGTTCGCGCAAAGCTCGAGCTATGAAAAAATAGGTGTTTTAGGCTTTTTTTTGGTCAAAAAAGGGCAAAATATTTTGGGCAAAAAGGTCCACTTTTACCAATTTCACCCCTCTATTGTGACAAGTTGACGTTTTTGGGAAAAGTCCACTTTTGGAAAAATCCGTACCCCCAGAAAAAATCCTCGCTACGGGCCTGCCTATATTGGTTGAAACTTTACCTCTGTCACTCAGAGGAATTTTGGAAAATTGTTACTTTTTTTATTTTTTAACCTTTATTTTTTTGTAAAATTTTGCAAATTGTCACCAAAAAAAATAATTTTGAGGCAGTTAGACTGTATCTCACCCAAAGCCCCCTCCGCCCCTACTCTTCACCAATTGCCCCTGGTTATGGGAATGCCAACCTTACACCCATATCCATTTTCATATTATGTGAGTGCCCCACAGGTCAAATTCAAGAGAGTGCAGGTTATCTGAAGTGTAATGAAATGTTTGTTCTCATCAGCTATCAGCATACTAGTACATTTACAGGTTATAGACATGGGGGGGATGAACCCGGACCTCCAAACTAACTTATTTTTAAATTTCGTGTGAGGTCCTAAAACCATTTGGGAATAGGAAATAAAATGAGAACTAGAATAGCGCGGTTCTCGGCTTTCAGGTTTCAGGTGTGCTGGGTTAGTTGGGGACTGGTTGGGGGGAGGAGGTGGTAAACTGTGGGTTGGCCAGGGGTTCATGTTGGCGGTGGTGGTGGTGTGGATGCTTTGTTCAGAACCCTTATCGGTCAGCTCTGAGCAATTGGTTATACCGCAAATGGCTGGAATTGTATGTTGAATTGAAGCAGACGTTTTCTGCAAGTTGTTTAGATTGTTTGAATTGATGTCAATAGAATTGTAATTCCGGGGTGTATTATTCAGGCGACTTTGCAAGTTTTTTAGGTTGACGGTGGACGGAATAAGTTGGAGGATATATCCTTATCTATTTTACAATCATTACATCACTCAGTAGGAGAGTATTTTTGTACCAGGGTGTGAAAAAGGTGCTTGGTTCACAGGAACAAAGATCAACAAAGTGTGCAGGAAGAAAAGGCCTGGTGCAAGTAAAAAGAAGGTTCGTGTGGCTAGATAGCGGAGTGTGAATGGCTTCAGGCGACTCCGGAAAATCTCCAATGACTAAGGCTGAACCCAGTTAAAGTTGGTAGGGGTTGTCCAGATTGCAGATGCCCTTACAAAAAAACCTGTTGCTTGGTAAGAGAAATGTACATGTACAGTGGTGCTGATGTAGCTGTTGGTGGGAGCCCCTAGTTTGCTGGTCTGATATTTACACACATGCAAAAGTTTGTAAGGTGCACGGAATGGATGTTCAGAATTGAAGCTGTAAGTTTTCTTGACAATGCTGGAATATGAAGCAGGGGTGTTTACATAATGCAATTTCATTCCGCGAACAATCCTTCTCGTTTTGTTATTATATTATTGTTTATTTGATTTTTAATCATTACTGTATTATTTTATTACTTTAAAAAAAAAAAAAAGTTCTTTATTTATTATTTAGTATTTATTTTACCTATTTAGTCATCTTAATTTGTTTATTTCAATTTGTTTATTGAACGATTTCTTATTAATAATGAGTGTTGATTTTATTTTATTATATTTTCATTGCGTTTTGTAGTTATAATGTATAGTGTATGCTTCAACATTTTTGGTTTAATTGTATGGGTTTATTGCTTTTGTTTTATTCTACTTATTTAGTCATGTCTGTATTTTGTTAGTGTTTAATTATTAAGTTTTCATTTACGATTTATATTATTAATATTTTGTGTATTACGGCTTGGATTTTATTAATTTTTAAAATACTTTTATTATCAGCCCGTTTTTACTTTTAATTTTCTTACCATTTTGGCTTTATTTTTTATTATTTTTTGTCGTGTTCTTATCATTTATTTTTGTACTGATTTTTAAAAATTTATTGGGTTCCATTTATTTTATTCATTTAATTCTATTCTTTCAGGCGAGAAGGCGCGTATATAAATATTGTTATATGTTATTATTTCTTTTATTTTAATCATATTTTAATGATATTCTAAGACTAGTGTACACGGATTTATTTGGTTTATTTTTTAAATTATTTGGGATATTTTCTCATTCTGTTTATTATTTACTTGTAGTTTTATTTTTTATTTCTAATTTGTACGGGATTTTTCTTTATTTCATCATTTGTTATTAATTTTTATTGTGTTAATTTCTTTTGTATATGCTTTAGGCCTATATGTTATGACTTCTGTGAATGGTCATGTGCGAAAAAAAACATTCTGTTAAACCCACACATTAACAATTTCTAAAATACAATTAAAGGAAATAACACCACCCCCAAAAAAAAAAATCAGCGAAAGTGGGATTTGAACCCAGACCAACGGGTCCTATCTTACCGAATCCTATCTTAAGGAATCAATTTGACATGTTTGCAGAGCCATCGAGGTAAGCCAAACCAGCGAAGAAGCTGGACAAACCATTTCAGGCGCCACTAGATGTGTAACGTTTCGTAGTGTTACCGCAAAGCATTCTGGGTATTTTTCAAGTGCAAACACGTATTACTCCGGGGGTATTACTAGTTACAACGGCCGATATTCAGAGAAAGAGTATTGCGAGATACAGTATTATCACTACAAAAATATTTCAGCTAAAAACCACGAACATACTATCTATCATCTACCCACATATTTCAGCTAAAACACGAACATAGGCCAAATGATCATGGGGGAAAATTGTACGGCGATATTCAGAGAAAGAGGTATTGCGAGGAGACAGTATTTATCACTCTACAAAAATTATTTCAGCTAAATAAAACGAATATACTATCTATCAAGTATCATCTACAAAAAAATATTCAGCTACTAAAAAACATGAAACATAGTAGCCCTTATGATCATTGGGGGAAAAGACACACAAATTATATTCGTCCTCGAGAAGATTGTCCTTTAGGGACTGCAACAATGATACATTGGTTAATTTCTTCAAAAAAGCTCTTACAGGTAACCCCCCACTATTTAGCTTGGCACGTCATAGCCGGGGACACGACACAAACCAATAGCTACCAATGGCGTGTCTAGTCAGAGCAACTTGGACTGCCCGCTATTACCATAAGGGAACATTACCCAACACCCTACGTTAAAATCGCCCGAGGGGAAACAACCATCACTAATTTCCTTTTTTGGCAAGAGGCAACCTTTATTTTCACTACACGTATACGCGATTTTAAACAAAAATCCGCTCTTAGAAAGCGCAATTTTCAGAGACTTCTTTAAACGCAGTGGATAGCTGATCTCGTACAGACTTCAAAATCCAGTAAACAAACCCAAACAGCCCCCCCCCAATATTTAAAAAAAAGCAAACACATTTTACAAAAAAACCGTTTTTTCTACCCAAAAAAAATTTAAGCCGTAAGATTACACCGACAATTTCTAGGGGGCAAAAACACAGCACGACAGTAATTTGCACGCTACCATTTTCACGGCCGAAATCGTCCGACAGTTACGGACATCCGCGAACAAAAAAACGGCCCCCAAAAGGCCCCGAGTAAAGTAATATATGTCGCTACGCGACCGATCATTAAGGCTTGCTCAAGCTAAGGCCTACACAGTGACCGGACAGGCACATTGATATGAGAAGAGGATTTGGGGTTACCAATATATTAATAAGATTAGTAAAGAAGGACGATATGGGTGTCACTTCCATTACCATGGCTCTTAATTAAAGGAAGTATTTTGTTGAAAAAAAGTAGACAAAAATTGGTAAACTACCAGTAGATGCATATAATTATTGAGTAGAATTTACCATGTAATAAAATCCTTTCATTTGCACTGGTTAACGTTTGAAATCCCAAAAAAGGGTCAAATCATTTTGAAATGTCCTTTGTTACTGTGGAAATGCCTTTAAGTGCCCGCTTTAGCCATTTAGATTTTTTGAGCTTACACCTGGACAATTTTTATGAGGGCGGGACGACTCTCATATGCTTTCGTAGTCGTGCGAGTGTCTTATATAGTGTCGCATTTTGTTTTACTTACCTATTTGTTTTAGGTTCGACCACGCAAATTGCCAGGACTTGTAGGGATGATAGAAACGTGATGTGAAGGAGAAGGTATATGATTGAATCAATACGACAATATATTGGAAATCTGACAAAAAAGTTACAAAACCATTGGAATCTTACGTTTTTTTTTGGTTTTTTTTGGTTCTCTTTTTGATTTCGAGAGATCTTGTAGCAGGGAAAGTGTTTTTGAAGAAGGAATAAAATACTGCGTCTAAGTTGTTTGAAGCTCCGAGTGTGTTACCTATTTCGCGAGACGGTTTCAACCACTTCAAGTGGCTAGATGTTCCTGTTTTCGGCTTCTTTACTTGGTGAAGGGTGTAATTTTTAATTAGTTAAAGGCTGAGGCAAGCTAGGCCTACTTTTTAGGTTTTGACTTCTTCGTACTGTTGTAAATATATTATAGTATAACCTGGAGGTATATATAAGTAATATAGGATGATAATTGCAATGGAGAATATGTATGATGTATTGTGAAGAAGACATCTTTGCTTGGGTTGTCGCCGTTTGCGCCCCCGAAAGCTAATGGAAAATCGCACTATCTTATGTCAAGCGCGTTTGCGAGATAGCCACGTTAGAAGAATGCGAGTAATCAATCCAATATCCCATAATCCATTATGTCAAATTGTCGCAAATTACGCTTTAGGCCTATATCGTTTTAAAATCTTGTTTACTTCGTGATCGGTACATGTTCAGTCGTAAATACCTCATCTACTACGTTATGGGATACGATGAAATCATCGCATGATCCATCTCCAAGATTATCATGGCCACGGGTAAAGAATCGAGTTAACACTAATATCCCTAATACATTGTGTCAAGTAAGCCCAACATTGGTAACAGTGGGTGACATAACGATGTGTACACCAATCTGACACGTTTTATCTATCTATGTTGTGGGATTATGTGAATGCATTTAAATCTTTTTAATCTCCAATATATGGGCACTTAAACCTCAATGCATTCGTGCTATGTTGTTTATTGTCCCGATCTAATTGACAGTGTTTAGGCCTACGCGCCTAACTAATATAAAAAATAAATAATTTGCTTTTGCTGCACTGACCAAGTTAGTTTTAACCAAGAAAAAATGTTGTAAATGAGAAAAATTAGCCCATTTTGATATCTTAAACATGACATTAACCTTATTTGTTAGGTATTTGATGCATGTACGTGTAGATTGGGGAAAATTGTGAGCTGAGAATTACAAAGCTATAACTACTTTTGTGTCCATTTTAGATATGGGCGCTTGTAATTCAGCAAAAACATTTTGTTTTGAGTCAGTAAAATTGCGAAATACAATTTTCCCACCCCTATTTTCATACGTTTTCTTCACTTATGACGTCATAGTGCCTTCGTATTGCGAATGTTGGTACTCAATTTTGATACCAATAAGAAATGAGAAACTCTAAGCATTGCCACTGATTGCGTGGTACCTAATTTATAGAATTTGATGCCATTAATGAAGGGGGGGAAGGCCGTTCGAACTTTGTGCGAGGGTGTACGTGAGCGTGTGTGTATCCCACATCGTGTGTTGCAATTGTGGGTTGTATATGTGTCTGTTGTGTGTGTCAATGACTGTGTTAGATTTGAATACTTTACGTGTGTGGATTTTGTTTTAATAATAGTCTTCTATTTTTTAATAAAATTAATTAATTTTACATATTTTAAAAGAAATTTATGTACTTTCTTATATTTAAAGCCACTCACATGTCAACTATTTCCTTTTTGTTTAAACCTGAAAAATAATAATGATACATACATTATTTAATTTGATCCAGGTTGATTCACTAATGTAGGCCTATTATAATCATCTTTACTTGATGCAAAATATGTTTGCTTATATTGTAACGATTAATTTTCACTGTACTGTCATAATTTACATAATTATTTATCATAATTTTTTAAATTTATAGAAAAATAGATAACAATAATATTGACTTGATTGATATTCATTTCCATGTACAAACGAATGGGGAAATACATGGTCCAGAAAGGGACCACAGATTCTAAACAGCATCCAGCACCAACTATTTTTAATCTTAATTTGGTCTATTCTTAAAGGCACTATAAGTGATTTGTTAATTCATAAAATCGAAAAAAATCATCACAATCTGGGTATGCCATGTCTGTGACAAGATCAGTGTCCTAACATACCATGCCAGTGATAAGACCGTAAGCAACGTAATAAGGCCAAAGTTGGTATTTAATCATTACTGTCCGCACGCGCACAGACACTTACTTGCAACACGTTCTTAATTGAATGGAGATTTCGCTTCATTTCTGTCAATTTTTCAGTTGGAAAAGATATTTTGAGAATGTACAGACTTAATCTTTCACTTTTAAGCTATGCCTGCGAATTTTCAAATATTTGACCTTTTGGGTGGATCACTAATTAAGCCTTTAACTCATATAAGCAATTGTTTAAACTGCTTGTGCATCATTGGGAGAAACGGCCAAAATGGCTACTTTCACAAATTGGCACTCGCAAAACCATAGTTTTTGCCCCTAAGTTCTAAACTGATCAATTTTTTTCTTTCACTAATAGTAATTGCTTAGAGCAATATATATTGTGTGTGTAAAATATACCTTATCCATTTGAGGCTAAGAATGTAACTAAGAATGTACAGCAAGTGTACTTTGCTTTGTCCTCATTTATCGTTGTCTTTGTAAATTTCACAGTATTATCGCAGCGTTCTTCTTACAACTAAATAGGCCTACCGTAAAGGATCATTTAGTCTATTTAAAAGATGGTCTAAATTTCGGCGAGTTGCTATGTTGGTGTGTCTTTTTAATAGGCGAGTTTGCTAGGTTGGTGTGGTCTTTTTTATCCCTACATATTCCCAACATCTTTAATACCACCGAATACACCCTTTGCTATTTCCAAGATGATCTTATAGAGTATATATACTGTAATTTTACCGTATTGTTGTGGCTAATGCCCGTACATATTCCTAAATTTACTGTGTCCTGAGACCCCGGTTGAGAACAATCAGTTCATAAGGTCTCCTTTTGGTAAACTTTTGCCTCAAAGCTCAATTTTTTTACCCAAATTTCGGCTTCCAATCCGGCAAATTTCTCAAAATTTCGTTCCTAAGACCCTACCTGTGGACCAAATTAATTTCCCAAGCACCCAAGTTCGGAAATCGGGCCTTTACTGTATTCACAAAGGCCCCCCCCCGCCATCGCCAAGACGCCCGAATATGGTTCCGGAAGGACCACACCAACACCCCTCCATAAAAGCGAAAGCCGAGAACCGCAAATTCTAGTTATAGTGGCTTTACATGCTCATGCATATTGCACGCTGTTAGAAAGTCTCATTTTATTACAAAAAAACTACATCACATTCCCCCAGACTGCAAGTGTCGTCTGCTGCCGTCGGTTTTTAAAGGGGGCCCAAATGCAATGACTCACCAAGGTCACATGAGGTCCTTAACATATCAGCCTACCCTGCCCCCTCCTTTCCACCAAGTTACATCATTGTATGCCCTTACAAACCATACGGCAATGCAAATAGTAGGGTTAACATTTTGACCACAGACACCACACCCATACACCCGCCAGAGTAATCATGTGCCTTCTGCAATTCTTGCAGATTACACAAATATCAACGGCGACAACTTTTGACACTAATCTGGATTATTTTATACCACCGACTTCATCCTGTGTAACATTTGTACAAAATTTCACTTGGCAAAATTATATCTGATTTTTTAAAAAGATTTTTAACACGTCTCTCTATGGGAAATGGACATACTTTATAGATGCGCTATAACATACAAATTGTGACCTTTGATTCCCTCAATATTATTTTTCTCATATTTGCAGAGGTACTGTTTTTTACATTCCCCTATATCCCTTGTCAAAATTGTGTCGCCACTCGCTTAAAATGCCTCTACAAATTAAAAAGGGACATTTGCCTGGGGTCAAACAGGCTGTGATTGCCTTCCAAGATCCAAATAGTGGATTTGATGCCAAGAAAGGCAGGTATGCCCCTGCTGGGTTACTTTATTTCATATATGAACATAACTCACCAGAATTAACGAATGTACTCTCCTCCCTTAAGTTGAACCGAGAACTGGTTCTCACAACATTGCACCAAACAGTTGCTTGTGTTTTCTTCTTCTCAAAATCTCTTGCAGTCTTTTGAGGTCCGCCGAGTGTAGTGCTGGTTCAACTATTTCAGATAATTTTCACCTTAAGAAATAATTCAGAATAAATATTGCACTATACTGGGATTTAATTTCTGTGGTAATTGTTTAAATGGTCGAGTTGTTATTGAAGGATTCAAAAAGGAAGACAAGATTTCCCAAGATCATTCCCTCCCTCCCCCCCTCCCACTTTACTCCACCAAACATCATTATTCACACACTTCCTATGGGCCAATTTAGTACACATTTTCGCTGCATCAACAAATGAGATCCCATGTTGCACCCGTTTGGCTTAAACCATCAAATTGGGTGGATATTACAGGCAAATGCTAACCCTTTTTCACAACAACAGACCTCAACATACATCAACAACAGTGGACAAAGGGATCACTATGTGTCTTCCCTGCCTGGCTGACTCCGATTTCCTTATATGGGCGCACTCAATTTTCAAACAAATTGTGTTTTTTGCATGCACATCAATGCTTGTCCATTTGATCATTGGTGGTGAAATAGCTAAGCTTACATCGAAGTCCTTCATGTGAAATCACAACTTTGTTATACATTCCGGATCCAG
>JAMKCH010041134.1:0-13562 GCA_023653785.1 Ophioderma brevispina | reverse complement strand
TGGAGTTTTCAATACAGGGAAATGCAGAGGTGAATGGTTTTAAATTGCAAGATTGTATGGAATATAAAGTATAGAAATTTGACTTGGTAGTAGAGATGTTAAAAATATATTCTTGCAACATTATCATTGCACACAAGTTGATGTTGATCTTGTAGACTTATTCCTACATGAATACACTTACTGTACCATGCAAAGATTGAAATATCGCTGCTGTGAAAAAAAAAGATAAGTCCAATAGGTATATTTTAGATACATTTATTGCAGAGAAAATATTCTAAGTCCAAATAGGTATATTTAAGATCATTATAGTGAAGTGGAAAAATTTTTCTAAGTTCCAAATAGGTATAATTTAGATACATCTAGTGAAGTGAAACCATATTCTAAGACAACTAGGTATATTATATATTTATGTATTAGTTCGAAACATACACTTTGAAACAGTGGCACACGTATCCAAAGGTGGTTCAACAAAACGCAGGATTATTGAGTACACATAATAAACTTGGAATATACAATAAAAAGCAAAATGAAACTAACAAACCATTCCAACTCGGAATCCAAGGACATGAAATCAATACAAGAGAACCAGGATAAGGAAAAACAGTCGATTTTCAGATACTGAATCAAAAAAATCTGAAGTCAGACCGATCCCAATCCACTGATCCCCTATTATCAACCCAAAAATCCTGGGCCAGCCCTGACACATTATACATCGAAATGAAAAATTGGAAAATGTAACAACTTTAAACAAATACACGTACACCACATAGGCCTATGTACATACCATATTGAACTTCAGCACAACAAATTGTTACAGTAGTTTAACACATCACACAATCGAAATCCACATAAACATTGTATTATACATTACATACAATACACCACACACAACCACATCGCGCACGCACGCACACAAACACGCAAGCACACACACACACACAACACACACACACATGTACTGGATACTGTACACTACTCATGAAAACTATTTGAATAACAATTTGATAAAAATACATTATAAAAATTTCTATACATTATTCACATTATGATGGTTAAGGGTTTCATTCCTTACAGCCCATGCACGTTTGGTATGTCTTGCAGAATTATCAAGAATAACTTGTGCTTCTTTACAAATAAAGTTGGTGTATAAGTCACTGCCTACCATAAGGTGAAACTTTGTGTCTAAGTTACCAGCAATGAAATGTAGCCACACATCGTGATGATCATTCGTGCACAAATTATTCTCAAAATTCATGGTTTCTCAGGTCTGACCTTTGAGAGATCACATATTGAATAAAAAAATGCGGATATCTTCGATAGAATCATTGCAAAGACGACAATACCGTCATCATTAATATTGCGCTAGACCACTTTCTAACTCTGTACTCAAGTGGGTAAGGTGTTGTTAGACATAACTTTAAATTTCAATGGCACCCAAGAGTCAGGCTTCCAATAAATAATCTTCCATATTTAATGCCAAATTTAATGTTAAACATAATCAAAGAGAGATGATTTTCCTGGGCCCTTTTTTGTACCACTCCTAACATAACATTATAGTCGGAAAAGCTTATAAGAAGGCTAACCAGTTGCGAATCTGTGGGAGGTCCAAAAGGAAGAAAAACGTAGGTTCCATATCTGGCATTCTTTAGTTCGTTCTATTCTGACCGAAGGCTAACCCCACTTGTTAGCAAACGCCCCTTCATCCTTGATTGTAAAATTAACATTGAACAGAAGTTTAGGCCAACGATGCCATTTCCATTGAGAGCAAGAGTGGAATAGTATTGACTCTCATTAATCATGCATAGAAGCTAAGTGAGCACTCAGCCCCAATTCCCCATAGAGCAGCACCCGGTGTGTTACGTGGTGCTTTAAGAAGGCATCTCGCCACTTTGCAGAGTTGAAGATTATCGACATTAGAATGTCAGACACTGCCGCGACAAATCCACACGAGAGTGCGTAATTAATAGAGGGGAGGGCTAATGTACGCAGGAATATCACCAAAATAAACCCGGTTATAGTCATCCATACCATCAATAATGCTCTTTATGTAGCAACCAACGGTTGCCCTTTTTTTATAACCTCCGTAACATGACTATGATCAGAGAGGTTCCTAGAGAAGTGAATGCCAAGATATTTATAAGGTTCAGATCATGGATAAATCTGCCTACTAACCTACAAAGTTTATTCTATAATCTTTTACCGACAACAGAACCATTTGATTTATCGTGGTTAAAGTCTAGCTTCCATTGATGAGAAAACGTGGATTGACAATATCAAGCATGTTTTGAAGTTCGGCTTGCCACTGTCAGCAATAAAGCACGGACATCGTCACGCACAAATAAGCAACCCGATTTGGATGTCGCAGATCGAACGCCATAATTTTGCCACTGATCATTTTTTGCCAATTCGTTAATGTACATACAGAATAAAACCGGAGAGAGCACACAGGCCTTGCTTGTACTCCGCCTTCGAATGTTAAAGAACCCGCCTCATATCACCAACTTAATTGACTCTGAACATTATTATAAAGGCCACAACACTCTTCCAAGACCCACACCTCTAATCCCTAAGTTCCACGCAATTGAGAGAAGACGCAATCACGCCAACCGAATCGAACGCTTTTCGAAAATCTAAAAAGGCCGGTATGTAGGCTTATTTTCAGCCAATCTAGTTGCCGCAATACTCTTCAGAGTGAAGATGTGATCCTCACACCTATAGTTTTTACGGAAGCCTCCCTAATTTCCTGAATTAATTGTGTTTCAAGAAAAATATGAGCGATGGTTGTTGGAGATTAATACGGTTTAAAGATCTTAGACATGCACGAGTGAGCGTGATACCTCTGAGTTATTAGATCTTTCTTATCACCCCTTTTTGTATGGATTGGACTAATATTCCTATCCTTTATTCCATTCCTGTGCCGTGCCTTGTAACTCAACCATTTTCTAAAACGATTGAGCAATGATACCTCAGACCCAGACCACCATTTTTAAGAAGTTCGTTGTGTATTGTCAATACCGGTGCTTTGTTATTCTAGCCTGATTGCTAAGCATCGTCAATGTCTGAGATACCAATATCCCAAATGGCCAATAACTTACTTGGTATCGGTAGGAACAGATATATTGTTATTGCGACTATTAACCTGCCTCATAATGAATGAACGTAGATATGTCCATCATTCAGACTTTTGTGCATTTTACCAAGTGAATTGGAAGTATTAGGTGAGTGTCTGATTCATAATCTCTCTGTTCTTGTGATTTCATGAGAGTTGGGTAACTTTATCTAACCGATCATGACGTCTTGGGTCCTCTCAACATTTCCAAACCTCATTGGTAGAGGGAGGCCGCCTGCTTTAGCAATACCGACGCATCGGTCAACTCTCATCTGTGCGATACGCTCACGAATCAAACGTTTCACTCTAAGCTTCTTATCAATATAATCTGCCAAAGAGCACTCCATTGTCGTTGGAGATGAGATACATCTAGTTTATTTAGATACATCTAGTGAAGTGAAATATTCTAAGTCCAAATAGGGATAATTTCGATACAAATTAGGTACAATTATCACTCAGCCAAAAAGTGAGGAGGACCAACTATTTAGATACACAGTCAGAATGTAACCTAAAATCTACTTTGAATATTAGATAATATTGATACATATGATCGTACAAAATAAGGTGCACTTAGAGTGTACATACATTTTGCCAGGGTAATTGCGTCTATATCCATATGAGAGTTGTGGCGTGACATGTTTAGAGATTAAATTGCTTTTAAAAGTTTAATCTCTAAAACATGCAAATAGTATAAACAACCCAATGTTCAATTTCTAAACACAGTGTTTAATTCTAAAACAAAGGTTAATGCTAAACATTTACCATCTAAACACCACTTGCTTCACTTTCTAAACACTATTTTTACATGTGTGTTATTCTATTTGGGCGTACGGTATTTCATGTTTGTATAGGCGTTGCACGGCAGTGTCAATAGGTTATCTTGGCCAGACCTGCCTCCAGAACAACCAAGCATGCAGAGAATACAAAGATCCCCTGTATGAAATAGCTGTGAAAATGTTCAGGGAACCAGGTGCATGCTTGTATTCTTGTGGCATGCTTGGATGATTTGTAGGGCAAACAAAAGTCCATTTCGTATAATTTACCTCCGTGCAAGGGCCCTATTTGTATCATATGAACCATGTTCTGAATGAAATAAAAGTTTAAATTGAATCGATAATAAGAGAAAAAAGAAAAACACTAACAGAAAAAAACTAACAAAACTAGCATTTTATGTTTTCGATGTTTTATACGCATATTTGCTGTGAAAAGAAATTAAACGGCAGCAAAGGATGGCTTCGCCGGCGTGTGCCTTCGTGACGTATAAATTTTCACGCCGCTGTGCGCCAATTCTTGGCGGCCATCGGCGTGCGTTAGTAACGTAATAACTTAATGCACGGAGAGTGATACAGTTATATTCCGTCATACAGTAATTTCTTCATATAGCGGTCTTAGTATTGGATACACTTATTTTGAGAGTATTTTTTTTAAAAAGTTTTTAACTTAAGAAGAGAGGAATTTGTGCATATGGAGAGGTTTTGCGCATACAGCTAAAAAAGCTGTGTGTTATAATAATTATGGCCTATAATTTGGCAACTTTAACAATAGATAGTGATCGTAAGTAGACCCCTGCCAGTATGATTGCTAAAACTTACGACCTTGTTTGTGTACCATTTGAATCAGACCAGACCAAACACACACTCTGTAAATGGTAATTGTTCTCAATGTTATAAGGATGCGTGCTTTGATGCTGCGTCCTTGGTGGCTTTGTGCTTCTATTGTGCTACTTTTTAATTTTTTTTCGGATAATTAGCGGTAAGCGAGGCGAGGGCCATGCAAGGTAAAACAAGCAAATCAGAAATAAAAACGATAATGTGCAAGAGATGTCAACCATTATATTCACTCATTAAGTATTTTTATAGTTGAGTTTGAAACAACTGGTGTTTACTCGATGTGAGTGCTTTATTAGGTTAAACTCTAGAACTACTAGTTATTATTTTATATTAAATAAACATTCAAAAATTGTAAATGTTGCGGTGTTGAAAAAATGAAAATGTCATTTTTTGAAGTCTATGACTGAACTTATTTTTTACCTACATTTGTTTCAATTTCTCATTAGAAAGGATACTAAATCCAAGCTCAAAATGTATTTTAATCATTAAGTTTTCTTTTATGTTTTAAAATGGATGTCAAATATTGACTTTCGGTGTCCCAGTGGTCATTTTTCACGATGGGTCTGAATTGGAACTGGTGAGTTTTTGAGTTTTCTCTATATGCCCGAGTCAGGCCGGGAAGAGTGACATCTTTTATTTGCTGTATATGTGCCTATCCATGGGAGGCTTGGACAATTTAAAGATAAAGCTTGGAATGCAATAAACATTAGTCATGCACCTGAGTTGCTTTTTAGCCATGTTTATTAACATTGTGAACACTGAAGGTGCTGGGTTTTGTGTTCAAATTGATCAAAAGCAATTTTTAAAAAACAAAACAATTAAATACAATCTGTGTATGCATATGTTCTTTATACAGAAATCTTTTCTCCTATGGTCATTACTGGTACAGTATCTACAGGATATGGTCGAAAGTAGGCGGCCATTGAAGACTGCACAGAGGATTCTTATAGAACCCAAAGATGGCGGCAGAGAGGCCTCTCAGCTATAAACACTTTTCAGGAGTGCATGGAATACTTGGGGGCCCGTCGCTTGGATTTTATACCATGAAGACAGGTACTTTGACCAGTTGCCGAGGTGGACTTTGGTGTCTTCTAGGTTTATCCACAATATTGTTGAAATTGTGACATACCTAATAATTATGGGAGAATGATGTCCCAAAACTAGCTTGATCTGATTTTTTTGCTCATGAATACAAATTTATGCATACTAATTGTCCACCAAATTTGATTAAGTCCAAAAAACCAAAGTACCCAAAGAAATGTTTCCTTTTTGTGTCGTCTGTGGCACTTGCATGTAATGGTCTTTGGGTAGTGCCTACAAGTTACCCCTTTAGAGTGGGGCCAAATCTCTCATATAGGTCATTAGGGGTCATGGCCCAAAATGGTCAGATTTCTCAAGCCTTTGTGTTTTTTAATGTGTTGGCTTTTTTATGATAACTTGAATTACCATGGTAGACTGGTTGGTAAGTTGGGGTTCCGGTAGTGTCGCACCATGTTGGTTGGTGACGGCATGTGAACTTGGTGTCTCATGTCCCCATTCACAAATTGTGTATCAGACGACCCATGCATTCGATGACGATAATTTTTATGTTATTAAAAAATTATGGGTCAATTTGGTACAAATTTTTGCTTCTACTAGTCTGAACGGTGGACCAATTAGTCAAAAATTTGTAATAGAGGAAAATGTTTTGATCTTTGTAAGCAAGAGAAAACATTGATTGGACCATGATGGGGTCACCCACCTTTTAACTCTTGTAACATCTTTATGTTTACAACAGAGATCTGTTTTTTGTGTGTCTTACAGGTTTTCAGTGTGCTTATTGGGGACCTGGCTCCTGAGTAGTTATCATGGATGGTACTACGATTGGTTTTCGAAAGATTACCGGGATGTTCCAAGTCTATCACCACCAGGGCCATATGCAGGATTTATTTTTTGAGGGGGGGGGGGAGTGAACCTAACCTCATTGAAATGGTCCTTTTTGGCTATTTTAAGATTCCTCCCCAAAAAGTAAATCTATGAATTTTGACCTCTGTATAAAAACAATGCAGCAAAAGTACAGGCGACACTCATTTATCACCGTTAGTTCTTCATATCAGCTAACAACGGTGAAGAAACTTTATCAATAATAGTAACCCACTATGTAAGTAACTGTGAGAGGGCAACCAGCAAGTACGGATTGACATGGTTAATGGGAGTTAGTGGTACATGTACGATGTAGTTGGCCCCACATTGGAATTACCTACCCCGCCCCCCCCTTATCTGATAACTTTCTCCAAATTTGCCACAACACAGGGGGGGTAGAGTAAGAGCTTAGTACCACAGATGACAAAGGTGACGTGTGAGGCCCTATACATGCAAGAAAGAAGCCAT
The DNA here is from genome assembly GCA_023653785.1 of Ophioderma brevispina. NCBI lineage: Eukaryota > Metazoa > Echinodermata > Ophiuroidea > Amphilepidida > Ophiodermatidae > Ophioderma > Ophioderma brevispina. Next base: position 6,473 of record JAMKCH010041134.1, on the reverse strand, counting down.
ATGTCATCCTACATCACCCCTGTGATTGTTCACATGTTTGTTGCAATGGAGTAGTTGCCCCTTTGGGTTTGGGTTGTAATGACCAATTGTTAATAGCCCAAAACAAACCATGTGATATTTTGACCAACGGTTTCTGAAGGCCAAAGCATTTTTGTGTATTGGACATCGCTTGCAAGCTGCCTATTTATTGTATTGAATAGAGAGCCAGCTTTATTTCAGAATATCCAATTTTATGGCCCGGTTTCACTTCAAGGGTCACAAAGCATGTGCACTCAGATATTGTAGGATCAGTATGAAGCAAAAAATAGGCAATCTACCACGGAGCGCAGATCTAGATTACCGATGCGCATCATCATCATGTGATATTTTGAAACAAAAGCCGCCAAAGCATTTTGGGTATAACAAACATCAATTGCAAGTTGCATTAATATTGTCGTGGAAATAGGGAGCTAGCTTTATTTCAGAATACCCAATTTTTCGTGGATAGGTTTCACTTCAAGGTCACAAAGCATGTGCACTCGATATTGTAGGGACCAGTATGAATCAAACCTTGATCGATTAGTTCCAACAGCAAATGAACAGGTAAACTCTGGTCTATAGGTTTAATGGCAGCTGTTGTACATGAGCCCGATGATTATTTTATGTTTCGTATACGTTGTTTCTTGCTATAAAAACATGTCAAGAAGAAAGAAGTGTAATTATGTCTTTGGCGTGAAGGGTTGATTGTTCTCCAATGTGACGAATTAGGACCAGTGAAAGAAAGAGAAGTGAAAACAAGGTAAGCAATTGTAAATTCTTTAATATTATTGTGATGCATATTTTTTTAATTCAAGGTGCTTGTTCAATTTTTGTGTATCGTTTTCTCTAATTGATATGAGAGCCTTGCACTGTGCACATACACCCCATCAGGTACAGTGGGAGGAAAAAAACTTGCGGTTGTGATGGTAGACGCAATAATTAATGCATGTTGCAAAGCCTATCAACACTTGTGAATATTGATGGTTTTTTAACACTAAAACTGGCCGGTTGTTTTTTTGTTTCTTATCTTGGGAATGAAATGATTTGAGGCCTCAAATTTCGGACGACAATGAGAAAAAAAAAAGACGGCCTTTCATCTGATATCAATAATCTTGATACTACTTCCGGGTAAATCAGGGTCCCAAAGACGATCGTGACACGCACCTTTTCAGGAAGAATGTAAACTCTCCCGCATTTCTTGTTGCCAATATAGGCTATATCCTTGACATACATGTGAGTACGCTTTTTATTGCTGACCTAATACTATAGGATTGTAATACAAAAAAAGTAAAGTTTATTTAGTACACACCCCTAGGATGATTCATTTAGTTTTCACTATCATTCGTTAGTTTAGGGGGAAAAAAGAAAAAGGGACACCTCTTTAAAGTAATATATATTGTTCACAGTGCAACTTATTTGAAGGTCGAAATTACAAAATATCAAATATGATGCAGTAAGTGTACAAGTACCGTTTTTACATCTTTTGTTTTAAGTTCACTAAAAAATCACGGGAGTGTATCAATATTGATCCGGCAGTGACATAATAATACTGTTTGCCATTAGAGTAAAGATGGATATTAAGTTCAATGATGCAGCAACAACGGGATGTTATGAAGAAACACTGAATGCACAGAGACGTTTACGTTGTGGTAGCCAGTTTGAAAGGTGGTTGGTACCAAGAAACACTATAAAGTGTGAAAGAATGCTTGCCAGGAGAGGAGGACCCGGGTTTTGTTGCCTTTAACCAAATTAATGTCAGACAGAAATGCCATAAAGGTTGAGGTAAAGAAGGACACAGACTGGAGCATAATGGGCGGAGGATTGTTAAAAGGGAAAAAAAAATCCTAAAATTACTTTAGCACTTGAAGAGGTTAACTACAATGGAGTCTACCCATTATTCACTGCAGGATGACAGCATCCATCATTGCATTGAAAGAAGCAAGTGGGACAAGATAGAAGATGACATCTAAGGGACACTAAGAATTATACTACTATACTTGGTTGCAAGGAATGAGACTCCAAAAAGCAAGACCGAGCCTTTTGTGAAAAAATTGATCCGTGTGATAGAAAGGAAATTTGACGGGCTTTTTGCACGCATACGCATGCGTGATATAATTGTGCATGTCATAACCCTGATCGCTACTTAAGACTTAATTCTTCAACATGGAGCATTAAGCTTGTATAGGCTTACCATTAGAAATATGACCTGCGATGTTAAGCCCTCTATTAATGTTTTTTGTTTCTCGTAGCTATGGCGCGTATACGATAGTGCACCGTATGGATTTATACCAACCAATCCGCGAATAGGTGCGCAGTTATGTAAATGCATTTATTAAAACGTAATAACAGGGCAAATGCTATATACATATATATGCGAGGAAAGAAAGAAAACACGATATTTACTCAAATCAACATGGGAAAATCAGATAAGTCAAGATTTCGTAAATTCCCACCCCTGTCTTCTATTAGCCGATTCCCTTGGTGGTTGTTAAAATATGGAGGATTTTTCAAGGAGTCGCAGATTCCTTGAACGCAACACCAACAGTTGAAATCGAAACTTATGGAAACGGGACTTTTTAACTTTGGAGAACTTGCAGAGCAACGGTACTGTTGTGTCTCCAACATTTGTAGGGCTTTAGGCAAAAACACCTTCTTTGCTGCGATTTTGCAACAATGATGATGAAGCCGAAACCCAAAACCGCTATTGTTTGCAACCGTACGAATTAAGGGCTCTCAGAGTTTTATTGAAATGTGTGAATTATCTGACCTAGTGCCACAAATAAGCCGTGACGATTAAAATTCGCAATTTCAGGTCATGATTCAAAAAAGCATTACTGCCAGACTTCTGGACTTTGATAAGCTTAAAAACAAGGAAATTTGTCCACTGCAAGTGAATCGGTTACAAGTACCCCAAGGCCATAGCCAACATTCAGCTAGAGTTACCAATCATAGTAGGCACTAGAGATTTTCAAGGCGGCCTCGGTTGAGACGGTTATGTTGCACACCATTGATTTCCGACATATCTTAAGTTCCTCTGTGCTTTCCCATTATCAACGCATGTGTTCTTGAGGGAAAGTACGCGGACAATCGAACTCCCTAGGAGCAGAAAAACATCGGATATTAAAAAACGGTGGGTGCCTACAAATGATTTGCGAACGGAAGGCATTTACAATCACACTCCCAGATGAGGACTTTTGGTGATACAAAATTATTGCGGGGAATGGGCCACTGGACAATTGAGCCTGATTACGTTGCCACCCAGATGAACCCAAAAAAATGTGTGCCGATTATTAACGGCGCAACAGCTTCATACTATTAAGTTATCAAGGAGAGATCGGTCGTCGGTGGGGATTAGCTAATTAATCAATGAAATAAACCAATTTACGAGAATTGGACTTCATAGAGAGAAGGCCATCGGAAGAGAGGATTGAACACAAGACGCACAAACCAACGGTTTAAACGCACACGGTTGGAAATAGCAGAGCCGGACAGGACACCAAGGAAATATGTTAATTTCCTTGAAAACCAGCACGCGAACGCAAATAGTGTAATATGGTGGAATTGCGGAAGGATTCAATCCTGCGGGCGTACGGCGGATTTATTTGGGGGGGGGAGGGACTTAGTGAAATAGTGGACTTTTTCGAAAAAAAAAAAAAGTGGACTTTTTTTGTAAAAAAGTGGACCAACCCCCTAAAATGGTAATTTTTTTGGACTTTCTTTTGAACATTTAGCACTAAATGTGTGGACTTTCGTGGCAAAAATTTCTAATGTTGGACCTTTTTTCAAAAATTTCAACAAAAACGTGGACCTTTTTCCCTGTTGGTGGAATTGGGGGTGGACCGCAACCCCCCCCCCCCATGCGTAAGGGCCTGCCTGGTAACCAGTACTACCTGTCCAGGGCCGAGTGTCGTGGCGGCGAACAACGTCCCCATGGACGACAATCTGGCCTGAGTACTCCGTTTGCAAAAAATGTGGTGCCGATAATTTAAAAGGACGCCCAGAAAGTCAACGATGAAGTATCAAGGACGGCGAGCCGGTACGTGGCTGATTAGATAATGACATCAATGAACAACCACATTCCAAGAAGAATTGACTTCATGAGACGGCCATCGGAAAGAGGATTGAACACAAGACGCACAAACCAACGGTTTAAACGCACACGGTTGGAAATAGCCGAGACCGGACAGGACACGAGGAAATATGTTAATTTCCTTGAAAACCAGCACGCAAACGCAAACAGTGTAATTGCGGAAAAGGATCAAATCATAATGGAAAAAAATCATATTATAGAGGGGAAAGATGTACTTTTGCGTCAAAAAGACGAATAGGGCAAAAAGATCAAATTATTTCGGAGAAAAGTGAGATAATCAGTCGACAGGACACTTTAATAGGTGAAATGAAGACTGGGTATCAACAGATGCAGGAATCCCACACAAGTCAAATGTGTGAAATGAAGACGGGGTATCAGCAGATGCAGGAATCCCACACAAGTCAAATGCGTGAAATGAAATCGGCAATGGAAAGTATAATGCGATCCTTTAATAAAACGCTGCTGGAAAGTCGTCATAATAAACGTAAGGACACGGACGACGACTAGGTGCAACTATAGTTAATTCCTTAACTGCGTAAAACTTGATAAAAGATAAGAGATGGAAACAGCATTTACCTGTATTAACTTTTAAAGAGACACTGGCACATTTGAAAAATAGTGCGCACTCAAGATTTTTCAAAATCGATATTTTTGCATGGTTGTAAGGCTTTTATATTCCAAAGCCCTCACCCAAAATGATTAAGACCAAATCAGCTTCCTTATGGGTAAACAGAACGATTTTATAATTTAACGTCGCCGGCGACGTTAAATTCAGCAGACGACGAAAATGGCGTTTAACACAAGAACAAGCACGCCGTATGCATTTTCCCACGGTATGCACACTGTTTGATTGGTCTATAACCTTTGTGGTTTTAATATCAGTGACTACGAGTCAAAAATATTCATGTAATATACACATTTGTTGATTAAAGTTATGGAAAACTTGAAAGTTGGCCTACAAATTACCTGGATGTCTTTATCCTCATAGTCATATCAATGTCCCTATCTGTTTTGGGGTATGTTATTTTTATGTGTAAAATATATCTCTGTTCTTCCAATGGCCTAGACTATCATTTGAGAGCAAAATTGAAGAAATTTCATATTTTGTGAAAATGTGCCAGTGCCGCTTTAAGTGTCTTAAAAATGCTCATGATTATATGTCTTCTTTTTTTGCTTTTATCCATGCACTCAACTCATACCAAAAGTACCATAAGCCACTCTATAACACATTGATTGTACTATAAGCTCTGGAACAAATTTCCAGTTGATATTCATTCCAACTTTTTGGAATTGTTGAACACGCATGATCCGGTTAGTCGCTAGCGCTATTTAATTAATCGATAAGGATAATTGCTTCTATATCCATATGAGAGTTGTGGAGTGACATGTTTAGAGATTAAATGCTTCTAAATGTTTAATCTCTAAACATGACAAATATCTAAACACCAAATGTTTAATTTCTAAACACCATGTGTTTAATTTCTAAACAAAGTGTTTAATTGCTAAACATTTACCCTCTAAACACCATCTTGCCTTCACTTTCTAAACACTATTTTTACAATGTGTTATTATTTTTGAGTACTGTATTCTCAATGCTTTGTATAGGGCGCTTGCACGGCAGGTCAATAGGTTATCTTGGCCAGACCTGCCTCCAGAACAACCCAAGCATGCAGAGAATACAAAGGAATCACCTGTAAAAATAGCTGAAATGTTCAGGTGAACCAGGTGCATGCATTGTATTCTTCGCATCCTTGGATGATCTGGAGGGCAAACAAAAGTCCATTCAGTATAATTTACCTTGCGTGCAAGGGCCCTATTTGTATCATATGAAACATGTTCTGAATGAAATAAAGTTAAATTTGAATCTGAATAATAAGAGAAAAAGAAAAACAATAACAGAAAAGACTAACAAAACTAGCATGTTTTATGTTTTCGATGTTTTATACGCATATTTTGCCGAAATAAATTAAACGGCAGCAAAGGCTGGCTTCGCCGGCGTGTGCCTTCGTGAAGTATAAATTTTCACGCCGCTGTGTCGCCAATCTTGGCGGCATCGCGGCGTGACTTATACGTAATAAATTAATGCACGGAGAGATACCAGTATATTCCGTCATACAGTAATTTCTTCATTATATCGGTATATTGGCCTACACGTATTTTTGAGAGGTATTTTTTTTGGAAAAGTTTTCTAACCTAAGACGAGAGGTAATTTGTGGCATATGGTAGAGTTTTTGCGCAATACAGCTAACAAGCTGTGTGTTATTAATAATTATAGGCCTATAATTTGGCAACTTTGCATATATAATGATCGTAAGTAGACCCCTGCCAGTATGATTGCTAAAACTATGCGACCTTGTTTGTGTAC
>JAMKCH010041133.1:0-12988 GCA_023653785.1 Ophioderma brevispina | reverse complement strand
TTCAGAGTGACCCAAAAGGTCACAGGTCATCTAGAGGTCAATTTACATAGAAATGCTCTGTCTGGCTTTGTGTTTCCTTATGAAATGACTTATGAGGCGGCTGGTATTTGGCATGAAGGTAGGGGAAGACAATCTGACATTTGTTATCCGGGGTTCAGAGTGACCTAAAAGGTCATAGGTCATCTAGAAGGCAATTTAAGGTCAACTTTTCATAGAAAAGTTGACCTTGAGATTCTATCAAGAATGTTGGGTATATCAACCCTCGTGGCATCTTTTCATCCTTACAGAGGAAGGAACACTTTCCCCACACTCTTCAATAAGAGAACAAACTGTCAGATGCTACAAGAAGTGTTATACTGTACATAAATTAAATGAATATCATTCTATAAATTTCCATATACTTATGAATTCAATCGTAATGCTATAAAACCTTCATAACCCGGGAGCTAACAGACATTTGTAACACATCTCAAGTACAAAAGGTTTGAGTGATTAAATATGTTGACAGACTGACAGGAACCCCGGAAACGTGATTCTTAAGTGCAGCAAATGGTGCCTTAAGGAGAGGGGGGCAAGACAAAGTTTGTACAGGGGTCAATTTTTTAAATTGATCTAATCATGTTGAAAAGTATACCATGTTATTTGTCTAACCACAAGGATTCAGGAAAGGTATAGTTTGTACTATCTATAACGTAAAGTTTAAGAGTTATAGACTAAAAACAGCAAAAATCAATAAAAAGGGTCAATTTAAGTTGTACAGGGTCAAATTTTAAAGTTGCTCCGATTTAGATAAAAAATGGTGCAAATTATTGATGGAGTTCATAGGATTAAAATAAGTAATAGTTTTGACTGTCTAAAATACTTAGTTACCGATATAGGGGGCACAGAAGGTCAACGTCCACTGCATTCAATGGGGCTTGACCTTGTGTTCCCCCTACTTTCTTAAGCAAGCATTTGAGACACTCAAAACTATTCCTTATTTTGATCCTATGAGCTCCACCAATAATTTATTTTGATCCTATGAGCTCCGCCAATAATTTACACCATTTTTTATCCAAATCGGAGCAACTTAAAAATCTGACCCCTGTACAACTGAAATTTACCCTTTTTATTGATTTTTGCTGTTTTTAGCCTATAACTCTTAAACCTTACGTTGTAGATAGTACAAACTATACCTTTCCTGAATCCTTGTGGCTAGACAAATAACATGGTATACTTTTCAGCACGATTGGATCAATTTAAAAATTTGACCCCTGTACAAACTTTGTCTTGACCCCCTCTCCTTAAGGCACCATTTGTGGCACTTAAGAATTACGTTTCAGGGGTCCCTGTCAGTCTGTCTACATATTTAATCACTCAAACCTTTTGTACTTGAGATGTGTTACAAATGTGTGCTAGCTCCGGGGCTATCACCTCTACTGAATAAACGTTCACCTTAAGCATATTTCTGCTATATATCTCAATAGCGATGCATTTTGCAGACAGCTCACCATAGACCCTATACAGTGATACAGCACACGTCCACCCACAAACCAGTGCTACCATATCCCTTAAATCCCTAAATGCCATTTTTGCCACTTTACAAAAATCATTTTGCAGTGATTGTCAGATTGGTAGTAATTTTCCTATAGGGACGTAAGAGATATACATGTATTACATCTCACTGCCCCAAAATATATTTTCATACCTTCTTCATGTCCACCTCCAATACTTTGTACTACAGTTTGTATCACAGTTGTGCCGAAACATATTTTTACGTCCATCTTGTATATTTGTGAAAAAAATGTGTGCCAACCAATAACATGTCTTAGCTGTCTCATTAGATTGCATCTCCAAAGGTCATTCCAATCTCCCCATAACGCGTGGGTGCTATGCATCATTGATGCTCTCGTTTTGAATATCGCCCCCAATTTTTCAAAAAAAATTTGAGATTTGTACATGGTTTTGTATTGGAACTGGCTAGTAAACTATACCTGTGATGATTACAGCCGAAATGTCTTTGTCGCAACAAGAATTTTGTAAGTGAGAATATTCATGCGAGATTCTCCGCATAATTATTCAACGGATGCTGGAAACGGCATTCCGATGTGAAATAGCCGGAAATAGCGCGATGTACATGAGAAGCTACGTTCATCCATTATTTGTTTTATGTTCAAGGCAAGTCCCGTGTTCGGTAATTTTTCTTGAGGTTGAACTATTTTCCTCATGGACAACTATAAACTGAACATTTCACTCTGCTGTTAAGTATCATCTGGGATCCCAATTCTAATTACAATCGCTTATTTTATATAAATACGCATTTTTTAGGCAGTCTCGTTCGCATGTGTAGTTGCAAAACTATCAAATTTTGAAAAATGGGGCGCTCTTCAAAAATTCTGTTTTTCTTAACTGTGGTGAAAAGATGTCTTGACCTTTGCCTTCTCTGGGGTCAAAGTCACTTTAACATCCACATCTGTAAGATGGCTCACCCAGAATTTTTTATATGAATTGTAGCAGCAAGGTGTCCCAAAACCCCTTAAAATCAGGCAATTCTGGTCATTGACCTAGTTACTGCACATGCTGGGAAAAGTTCTGTTTCCTGATCAAATTTATCCACTATACAGGGCACCTGGGAAACTATGGGATCTGGGAGTACTATCCCCCCTGCCAAATCATTCTCTAACAACATGGATACCCCTTTTACTGGGAGCTCTTGTCTAACACCAATTGTGACAGTTCCAGAAACCAAGTCTGATTTCAAATTCATTTTGTGAAGAGGGACACTAATACAATCCATACCTATCCCCTGAATCAATGCACTAGTTCCTGTGGAACTCTCAATATCAAATGGAAGGGCATCTTCCAATATCATAGACTGTGCGCAGCACGTGTTCCGCATGATTCGTATGGGTTTTTGATCCAAACTATCACCTGAAAGTGACACAAATCCCTCCAAAACAAAAGGCTTAAAGGCATCCCTTACTTTTTCTGTGTCAATTCCCTTTTGTGGAATTTTTTTGTTTCTGAACAGAAGAATGAACTTTTGACCTCAAAGTAACTGCACAACCTATTGGTTTTGACTCACTTTTGGCTCCCTCCTTTTGGGCGGGTAGCCATACAGCTCCCAACACCGTGACTTTAAATGTCCTGGCTTTTTACAGTGAATTTCTAGCTCTTTTAATCTGACGACATCACTTGTTCCCTGTTCCAGAACCTCTTAGAACTATCCTATCCAAATATGAACTATCCCAAACATCTTCCTGGACAAATTTTTCAATCAAACTATTTTTTATAACTTGCTTTCTCATAGCATGTTTTGCCTCAAGTCCTAAATGCTTGGCTAGTTTCATTAACTCAGGCTTTCTCAGCTCATCAAACTTCTCCCAAGTTATTTGCCCAATGAACTCTTCTGGATTAAACTCCATTGCGACTGTACTCTACAACACAATTTTATACTAACTTGAACTGTTGAACCAAACTATGCAGTAATATATGTAATACACACAAAATTTTGTATGCCAAAATGTGCACAATATTTACAATAATTATTATCACACTTTAATGTGTAAATTCTGAACAATAAGGCTCAAATTTATCTCATTTCCCGAAGACGAGCCCCCAATTCTATTATGACGTCTCATGGATGTCAAAGGTCAGAAATACCTTTCAAACACAAATAAATGAGCCTTGTGCACAAATGATCTGAATTTTATAATATAACACAAATCTCATGATTTTAATCAGTTTGGTTCAAGAATTTGGTATGTCCAAAAACAATATGACATATAATAAAATTACACACAATATTTACGATTATGATACTTAGAGTCCACGATGATATGCCCTCACAGCGAAGACTTCAAAATGACAGTTTGCAAAGTCACACTTATATATCCTCAGGTAATATTCCATTGGAATCTTCTCAGTCCTGAAGGTAACTTTTTGTCCAGCATTTTAAGACACAAGGTTGATAGTCCCTCTACGCACTATATTGTCCACAGGAACAAATTCCCAGTTATGATACCACCATCAGTCTGCCGCTAATGTCCTCATTAGGACCACAAACTAGAATCCTCTTTTTGATTCCAAAACTGAAGCTCTTATGGCTGTAGATTTAAGAGCCCTACAACACATCAGTCAGTCCTTTTTTCCGCGACATGACGCGAAGTTTTTCTGCGAATGGCGCAACGCAACAAATAATGCGTAATCTATTTGTGTCATTTTCATGTGCCGAATTTAAAACAAAAGGTGCCTTGCGCTGTTCTCATCCGATATGGCGGGATGTCAGCGCACCCACACAGGCAAGGCCTATAAAACAATATCGTGGCAGGAACAGAAAATAATTCAACCAGTAGTTCATGCACTACTTGTAGAATAGCCATTGTTTTAGATTTTTGAAAATTTGTATAGCCATACGACATTATGTTTTGAAGTTGGAAGTTGTTTGATGCTAAGCTCCAATGTGGACAAATCGATGCAAGTTAGTGGAGAAAATTCCGCATGTCAACGTAAGGATTTCATTTTTCATCTTGTTTATTTGATTTATTTATACTTTAATGCTTGAAGCTATGATTTATGATTGGAAATATAAATAAATATCAATGTTATCAAAATAATTATGTATATAAATCAAAACTGTTTTAAAGGCTTGTATAAAATGCTTTAAGTTTCGCCTTATTCCATGTTTCCATTCTAAAAATATCTTTGTATATAAAAGTTTTATCTATTTGGTCATGTAGTCAATCAAACCGAAGTGTTTTTTTTGGTAAATTTATTTTCCAATGGACCTCTTTGTTGATTTTTTTTCAGATCGAAAAAATAAAAAACCAATTCTGTAGGAATTTAAAACACAGTATAAGCCTAGATTTATATTTCAGGGGGGAAAGTCCGGTTAACAACTATGCAAAGTGTGAGAATTAGGTTACGTACCTCTTCATTCAGGGTTAACTTGTCCTGAATGTCCCTGTGATACCGGTACATAGATAAAAGCAAAAGCAAGACTGAACATCATTGGTTCTTTATTTTTCCTTTTAAAGCCTTTAATTTCGAAAAACCCCAACATTAAAAACAAAAAATCCAAAAGTAGAAAAATTAAAACACTAACGACAACTCCCAAGCAAAAAAAAAAAACAAAACAAAACAAAACAAAATTTTAAAAAGGGACAAGAAAAAAATGAACAAACGTTTTAAATAAAATGCTTGAATCCCGCTGTCCCGCGGTCCTATCATACATAGTAAAAACTAACGTCTATATATTTAACAATTGATGTTTTCTCATTAAACGGGGTGTGTATTTTTTAAACAGTATGTGTTTCCTTAAAATGGATAGCGTTTATTTTCAAATGGTTAGCATTTAAAATTAAACGTAGCTGTTTAAAAAGTAAAACATTCAGCGTATATAAAATCAGTCGTTTATTTACTGTTTCAAACCAAACGTTTTTTACATTTACTGGTGTTTTACACACGCTGGCAAACGTTTTTGGGTAGCATATAACCTTGGGTAAGTGTTTATAAAATAAAGAAATAATGGGAAGGCATAATGAAATTACGTGTTTGAACTGTTTAAAGTCTAAACGTTAGTTTTTTACTGTGTACCTCTTCGAACTTGCATAGCCAAAGCCTAGGAACAAATCATACGTTTAATTTCAAGATAAAAAAAAGAGCCAAAGGTTGAAATGCGGAGGAAGGAGCGATTACTTCGGTCTTTCCATCATGCATACGCTCCTCTCTTCGCAACCGATACGTTTGCGCATCTCTGGTGATGCGTGACGCGTTAAGTAAAATTACGCGTTTTGCAGAAACAGTGCAACCCAAAATACAACTTGCACTTTTTTAGCCACATTTTCGTGAATAACGAAAAAAATCCGTGACCCCGCACCCCATTTTTTTTCTTTTATTTTGTGATGCATGTGGTTGGGTTCCTACTAATTACAAATTAGGAAATTTCCCGAAAGCCGTTTCTTCTTGCTGTGATCGATTTTAGCTTAATTTTATCCATATTTTCCCAGAGACTGTGTACAAATTTGGGGGGGCGAAATGTGTTTTTTCTTTTCATAACGTAAATATCTCGAAAACGAAGTCCGTGACCCCCTATGTTTTTATTACAGATTTTGAATCAGCACAGCACCAATGACAATAACCTTATATCAAATTTTTTAAAGGAAAATTCCAGAAGAATTCTTCATAAGCGGGCCTCCACCTTAACAGACGACAGCAGACAATTCAGCTATCAAGTTCCGGTGTCATCCAATATATTATAAATCCGGGCTCTATGTATACCACAAATCTCCCACTTATTGTAGAATTAAAACTACGCTATAACTATACTGTATAGCTCCTGGTTACAAACTCGCTGCCTGAGTCCTTCCAGTGACAGTATTTAACTACTAACAGCTAGATTCCCCTTTCCCAATTCCTTATAAATAGATCTTACAACATTATCATGCATAAATATAACCTAGCACTGTCAAATCAGATTTCACATAATTACATCATCTGCATTGCATCACCTCACAATTATAACTTCATGGGGAATTGCCTATTTTAGCTTATTTTGCAACATGTTTTGATCTCAAAGCATAAACAAGTTGACTCAGTTTCTAAGTTAACATCTTGGGGAATTCCCATTTCCCCTATTGTGCAATCTATCTAGTTGTAAATAACAGGCGTGAGCTCAATATAGCACTTGGTGCTCTCCTTTTTATCACAAACAAAGTACTTTTCCCGTGAGAAATCTTTTCTCAAATAAAATTGAAAATCAAATATTTTTAATCACAAAAATGGAGGTACTATGTATTATAACAGTAGATTGTATTTTGATTGGTCGCATTTTATTCCCTTTAAAATCATAAATCTAAGAGGGATATGAAGCCCCTATTGTGTTAAATATTTACGTTCATGTGTGCCTCGGCTAAGTGTGTAAAAAAAGCACATAAGTCAACTTGCAAAAACTCCCACAAAATGGCATCCTTATTAATCTCCCATACCTTTTACATGGATATTGTCCCCTTGAACTCGCCCTTTTTCGTTTTAAAGAATTTTATTTTACATTTCGTCTAAAACAAACCTGACCCTATGAATTTACCGTATGCTCATTCACCAGACACAGTTTCATTGGGTTGTTACTTGTACATACATTGAACATAAACTGACCTTGTGTGATCTGGGTATCATAATATCATACCCAAAAACCAGGGGGTGTATTTTCTAGGGGAATGAAAGCTACTGAACTGTGCCAAGGGAATTGAGATTTTACTAGCTCATAGTGTGATTCGTAAAAATAAGAATGTAAAGGTACCGCCAAAAGTAATCAAATATCGTTCCTTTAAGAATTGAATGAGCATAATTTTCTCTTCATAACTTTGTAAGAAAAGTCCAAATAAGAGCTGTCTCCTAGATCCACTACCATCTTGGCTAAAACCTGAGACTTAGTCTCAGGTCTCAGACTAAAACAGCACATTTCTGCGTTGTTGCCCACTCTTTCCAGCATTGTCAATATGTCGTCCTCACTATAAAGTGCATGGCTCGTTTACTTATACCTTCAAGATGTTATTACTCCTATTCTCAAGAAGCCTTCCCTAAATAAGGAAGAGTTCAAAAACTATCGTCCAGTTGCAGTTTACTGCTAAACTTCTGGAAAAGTGTACAGCATCACAGGTAAATGAGTATATTGAAGCGAACAACCTAAGTGAACATATGCAATCCGCATATAGAGCAAACCACTCAACTGAGACTGCTTTAGCCAAGGTTTACAGCTTGCAATTGATAACCCAAAATTGTGCTCCTGCTGATGTCATGCCTTAGTGCGGCGGCATTTGATACCGCGGACCACGGTATCTTCACCCATAGACTTGCTTCTGATTTTGGAATTGTTGGAAACGCCCAAAAATGGTTTCATTCTTTTAGGACAGAACCATGTGCTTGTAAATGGGGAACTTTCTGATGCTATCAACACTGATGCCCTACGGCCTTCCACAAGGGTCAGTTGTAGGCCCCTTGGTTTTGTTTTGTACACATATTTTGCGTCGTCATCAAATAACATACCACATTTATGCTGATGATATCCAGATGTACATTGTCGTCAACCCGCCAATCAGAAAAGGTATAGTTTGTACTATATTCACCCTCAAGTTTCAAAGTTATAGACTAGAAACAGCAAAAATCAATAAAAGGGTCAATTTCTGTTGTACAGGGGTTAAATTTTAAAATTCTCCGATTTGGATAAAAATAGTGCAAATTATTGATGGAGTTCATAGGATTAATATAAGGAATAGTTTTGACTGCCTAAAATTCTTAGTTACCAATGTAGGGGGAACAGAAGGTCAACGTCCATTGCATTCAATGGGGCTTGACCTTGTTTCCCCCTACTTTGGTAACTAAGCATTTGAGACACTCAAAACTATTCCTTATTTGAATCCTATGACCTCCACCAATACTTTGAACCATTTTGCATGTAAATCAGTGCAACTTAAAAATTTGACCCCTGTACAACATAAATTGACCCTTTTTATTGATTTTGATGTTTTATCCTATAAATCTTAAACTTTACGTTGTAGATAATACAAACTATACCTTTTCTGAATCCTTATGGTTAGACAAATAATGTTTTGTACTTTTCAACACGATTGGATCAATTGAAAAATTTGACCCCTGTACAACAGAAATTGACCCTTTTTATTGATTTTGATGTTTTATCCTATAAATCTTAAACTTTACGTTGTAGATAATACAAACTATACCTTTTCTGAATCCTTATCGTTAGACAACTAATGTTTTGTACTTTTCAACACGATTGGATCAATTGAAAAATTTGACCCCTGTACAAACTTTGTCTTGCCCCCTCTCCTGACACCATTTACAGCACTTAAGAATCATGTTTCAGGGGTCTCTGTCAGGCTGTCTACATATTTAATCACTCAAACCTTTTGTATTTGAGATGTGTTAAAATGTCAGCTAGCTCCTGGGCTATACATCCATAGAGGGCTGAAATCGTATGTAGAATGCCGTAGGGCTCAATAGATGGGCCGTTATCATTCCTTATTTATATAAATTGCTGAAGGGTTTCTAAGTTTGTTGTAGATGCAATACAACCACATGTCGACGACAGAAAATATGGTAACAAGAAAGGCATGTCGACCACTCACTGTCTTATCGATGCTTACCACCAATTAGTCTCAGAAGCCGAGGAATCTGATAACATCAGCACTCTTGTGCTAACATATTGCTCGAAGGCATTCGATGTAATCGATCACAATATTGCCTTCACCAATCTTTTGAGTTTTGAGCATGGGAGTATCACCATCTATTGTACAGTAGCTTTACAGTGGGTGGTCGACTTCATTTCTGGGAGACAACAAAGGATTAAATATGACACTCTCTCTGAATTATGGCAAACTCTATTGGGAGTTCCACAGGGTACAGTTTTGGCCCCAATCATTTTCTTGAGCATTATCAACAGCGCACAAGAGGAAGACGGAAATACAGACGTCAGCGTATGGTAATATTTTGATGACCTGACTCTGAAAGCAGGAGGTATGCATGGTTACTCTGGAGAGATTCAGAAAAGCCTAAACTATACATTTTTGGAATCCTTATGACTAGACGGACAATATGGCATACATTTCAACATGATTGGGGCATTTTAAAAGTTTGACCCCTGTGTAAACTTAAATTGGCCCCTATTGAAAAAGTGACACCACAATTTGAGAGTACTACCGGCTAGCGTTGATATAGAGGGTCCATACTAACTACCAAAGGTGTCAAACCTTTTCTGTAGTGAGGGGTAAACGATCATGTTTGACCTGGGTCCTAGCTCCTCCACTAATGGTAACTCCCTTGTATCGAGTGACTGCTGAAAGATGGGAGCAATTTCATCAGCTGCAGTTTTCAAACTGAGCTTTATTAGGAATCATATTAGACCCATGCAATCAGTGGCGTAACCAGCTTTTTTCGGGGGGTGGGGGGGGGGCAAAGGGGGTACATATATTCAGAGGGAAAGCATATATTAAAATTTGTTAGTATACTAGACCTATATGTTGTTTTCGCGGTAAATTAGCGCGTTTGCAGAAAATCACTAATTTCACAGGGGGAAGTGGGGGCAAGATTCCCCGCAGGAGGGAAGCTTCCCCCTTCCCCCTGGTTACGCCACTGGGAAACATTGATGTTGAGTAAAAGCTTCTTCACCTCCATTGTAATTTGAGGTTTATCTGGAAAGTGGCTCTGAGGCATATCATGAAGAGAGGAAGGGTCCATGTTAGCTCATGTTTTGACGAGTGAAGACACTTCGGAATTGGTTTGCTAAAGCTTCGGCTTTCTCCTGGTCTCTTGTGAGGAGTTGATCATTCACTTTAAGAGGTTGGACCCGGATATTATCTCCAAAAATCTTTTGGATTATCATCTTCCAAGATGGCAGAGACATGGTGTCTATGTGCACGCCTGGCAGCACGGTCAAGTTCACGTTTATGCCCCGGGTTTAGGCCTACGGACACGGGTGAATTTCTCCCAATTTGCTTTGAGTCCACTCTTTTTGGCCCGGATGTAGAATTTGTTTTTCTTGTTGCATATCTGTTGAGTTGCAAGATCATTCAATCAAAATGAAACTTGATGTCAGCAAATACGAATGTTCTATTAGGATCTAGGCCTAGCTCTATACCCATTTTATTTAAAGGGGCATTTCGTGATCCACAGCCTCATCCCCCCGACTTAGCTAAAACAATTGAGATTTTCATATCATCTGAACCGTTAACATTCCTTCCATGTGTGCCAAATCTTACGTGCAAATTCGGTCGTGTCTGTAAGATACTCGCAATTTTGTATTTTCTGTCCGTAAACGGACAGAAATTATAGCACAGTGGTCTATGGGACGGTGGGAAACGAGCATTTGTTCATAACACAAAACCGCAAAGTCGGGATCGGCTAAAAAGTTGTGAATAAGCTTTTCTCAAGGATATCTAGTGAACAATAGCCTTGATCAAGGCTGTCTGCTAAGAACCGACAAACGTGTTATTTTTTCACACTGTACTGCATAATTAACATTTATTCTCAATTATTTTGAACATTGTGTTTTTCCCTGTCTAGAGAAAGATTATCAAATAAAAAAAAATGGTAGCATACATCTTGCCCGGTGGGCTCTGTTGTCCATCCCTGGCTTGGATCCAGGTTCGCTACTAGTCTAGACATAAAACCCAAACCCTGTTGTGGTCAGGTGCAGTGGGTGTACTACCCAGATGGCGCAACAAAAGCCTTGATCCATTTGCTTTGTGGTTTTAATCTTCCCTGTACAAAACTCCTATAAAATTTTTGCAAATGCAGAAAAAGTCTGACAGACTGTACAAGGCGCTCTGCCTGAGTTAAACTTATTGAACTCGCTAGTGGAAGCCTGGAACATAGGCCAGGTGAAATTGGAGACCTCAAATTAGGTGTTTAATAAAGTGAATTCTTGCCATTTTTTTAGGTGGAGGATATGCTCCACTTCGTTAAATGTATGAAATTATATCAAACGTGTGAACCGATGAATGAAGTTGGTAGAGCGCCTTGAACAAGGCTAAGTGAACAATGAATAAAACAGGTGCTGGAATCACGAAATGCAATTAAGTTACAGCTTTTTTTTATTAATTGACATTTTGGTTAAAAAATGAGGAAAACCGTGAAAAACAAAATTAATTTTGGGTGGAATAAAAACCTTATCTCAGTGGAAAGTAGTAAAAGGAACTTCTACCGTGATGAACTTTTTTTTGGGTGTAGGGCCTACTCGCATCAAAAATAGAGCGGTCCAAAACGAAAACGTCATTCCGATTAAAGAATGCGTCTGATTTGCTCGTATATTTAGGGTTGCA
This sequence comes from Ophioderma brevispina, assembly GCA_023653785.1. Taxonomy (NCBI): domain Eukaryota; kingdom Metazoa; phylum Echinodermata; class Ophiuroidea; order Amphilepidida; family Ophiodermatidae; genus Ophioderma; species Ophioderma brevispina. The sequence continues at coordinate 1,175 of JAMKCH010041133.1, read as the reverse complement.
TTGCGAACTAGAGCGGTCCATAACGAAAACGTCATTCCGATTAAAGAATGTGTCTGATTTGCTCGTACATTTAGGGTTGCATTGCGAACTAGTGGAAAGACACTTGAATTGCAAGAGCTATCGCAGGGCTGTGGCGGGACTTTTTAAAGGGCAACTCTAATATGTAAATTTAACTTGCGCGCGCAACTTGTCAATATCCATGTGATCAACCACGAGGTCGTAAACTCTGGTGACATTGCAACTTGCAGTTCTCATTCCCGCGTCGACATCAGTGAGAGAAGGAAGCTAAACACGATAGACAGCTATATACAGACACGCGGTGCATTTTATATTTTAAACCAAAGAACAAAAGGCAACAGAAGACAAACTAATTGGGATTGCCAAACTACAATATCAAAACAAAACTAAGAATCAATCACACCATGTCTGAAGATTGGGATGATGATGGCGGTGATACTGGAGGAAGCACAACAGTGGTGGTAAGTTGCATTTTATCTCGTCAGTCGTCTTGAATTAAAATGCAGGGACCCCTTGTAATGAAGGAGCAAAGACAAGACTTAGTGTGGGGTCTGATTTGTTCGAGGAGATTGAGGTGAATGTGCATAGAGGTTCTCAGTAATTCCACTCCCGGGTTTCACTCCATTTTGAGTGACATGTGAACTCTTCAACTTTATGTTTTCAGCAACACGCGGTTAAGAATTTTGCTCCAAGAGCATGAGTGAAAATACTCTTTGAGAAAAAATTAGTGAAATTACTGGTTTTGTACTGTCATGTAGTAAAAGGAACTTCTACCGTGATGAACGTTTTCATTTGGGCGTACTCGCAAATAGAGCGGTCCATAACGAAAACGTCATTCCGATTAAAGAATGTGTCGGATTTGCTTGTATATTTAGGGTTGAACTAACCGTCATGTGGTTATGCACTTATCCCAAAATGCCCTGGCCCCTGGGTACCCATGGTACCAGGGGATGGCCAGGACTTGTACTACCAGCCTGGGAGTTGATCCTTTTTTTTACCCGGGGGTGTATTGGGCATATGCCGGGACTTGTTCATGGAGTTTACGCATGTCAAAAAAACCGGGATTTTGGGCCGTGACTAACGGAAGTGCAAGTTTCTACAAAAAACGTATAAACATAGGACGACAAAGCTACAATACACAAGATTGAAACATGAAA